>JARHVA010006578.1:675000-820000 GCA_037957365.1 Torreya grandis
TCCTAGAAAAACCAAGTGTATTACGCTTATCTTGATCTATGTGAAACTATCTATTAGATTTTGTAACCAAAGCACATCCACTAGTATACATAGTCTCTATCATTTCTTTAAAATGAAAAATTCCAAAGTAGATATTATATATCTTTCCAAAAATTTACACTAAAAAAAACTTGAAAACTAAGTAAATAATTACAGTAACTACTTCATCAACCCCCTTTTTATCTCCCTAACTATAACATCCATGTTCAAAACTAAATCAACCATCTATTACTTAATATCATTGGCCATATAACTATCCTACATTAGCCCTTTAAAAATTCAAACTATATCAACATTTATATACTATGCCATTCCTTTATACACACTATATCATTCATCATGTATGTTATTAGCCATCTTTCTACTATATGGCCACAAACTACATTTTTAGTCACCCTAAATATAACTATATTGACTAGCATAAAAGGTATCAACTAGTGAGGAAAATCCTCTCCTTTCAACTACATCATCTAGGCTTATACCTTATTATTTCTACAACATAATTTTCACATTTTATCTCCTACCCATTTTTAAGTTTAATTTTTACTCTATTACTACACTTTCTAGGGAAAATTACACTACATCAATTTTCCCCAACATCTATTTTTCCCAATCTATTACAATTTAATTATAAAAGGATAAAAATTAATAATATATGTACCCCATACCTAGACTATGCCAGTTTTAACTATAATATATCCTCCAAATCATCCACCTCCTCAAGCTTTGTCCATCATCTCTCTCTCTCTCTTTTATAAATTTGGATACACAGAGCTCTGATGTCTATAAATAGTTAATGTGCAAATGAATAGTAATTGATCCATTTTATAGTAAAATTTCATAAAATTAAAAACTTCAATATTTACCAAGAAATTATGTATTTTTATCATAACTTTATTTCTATAAATCCTTTTCACAAACCCAAAGAAAATTTACTCCTAATAAAGTAAAAAAAATTCCATGCTAATACCATAGTTTTACTAAAAATTCAAAATTTCTCTTATTTTTCAGGTCTATCTTTTGTCTTGACACTGGATGCCTTTCTTCATCTAATTTAGATGTAGATTATATTCCAAAAAAAAAAGGTACATATTTACAAAATTATTTACTTTCATTTATTTCACTATTTTAACTACAATCTATTAGCTCAATTAGTGTGTTATTATTTTATTTCTTGAAGCACCATCTTATGTTATACTCTACTAACACATGATGAACTTTGATTGGGGTATATGTATACACATTTTTTTTTTTAAATTAACATTTATTGATGATTTATCTCTTCCATCAAATTTTTTATTTTTAATCTTTTTGAGTGCATGCCTTAAAGGGTGCACCAAAAAAGGCATGGGTAGACTGATGGTGCTTTGTGAGAGACATTTTTGTTTATCTATCATGTTTATATCCACTATCATTCCCATAAAATTAATCCCTTAATAAATAATACTTATAATATCCCATAACTAAATCAAGACCTATATTTTATTACTAAATCAACCTATGTCAATGTAGTATTTTTAGATTCCCATCATAATTCAAACTAATTCAACCCATGTCAACATAGTCTAAAAGTCACAACATATGATTCATAACTATGTTGGCATAAGCTAACCGAGTTTGAAGTTAAATGGTAGCTTTTTAACTACATCAATGTGGTTCAATATTATAGGCTAAAATTATGCAAAGGTTTAATATCATATATCACTATAAATACAAGTCCCATTTCAAACCATTAGCGAGGAACATTAAATTTTTGCATTATTATTTATCACAATTATGCTTAAGTCTACATTTGGAGAAGATATTGCTTAGATTGTTCCTAAGAGGGTAAATCTCTTCTTGTGGAAAATTATATGCAATAGGATGAGTCTTTTTATCCTATATCTTGATTCAACCATTTTGATCTTTACAACCACAAAAATATATGTCAAATCACCATTGGCTAAGGGGAGATTGAGGCTTGAAAATTTTATTCAAGGTAAGTATTTATAACCCTAGATCTTCATTTTATATATATAAATATTTCATAATTAATTATTTAAATTAATGTGTAACTCCTTTTTTGATCCTCCTATACACTTATACTTATCGTGGCTATATGGTCTTTTGAACTTATCATCTTCCACTCTAGGTAACCTAGGCCCCCATTTTCCTACTATGGTTCCTTTCCCTTTTTATTTTATTTATCCATAATTATTTATGTTGTTTTCTTTTACATAATAGAATAAATTAATTTTATAATATCTAGTTAGTATTATTCCTTTATATTAATATCCTATAGGCTTTGGAACCCTATACATTTATATTTTTGTATAAGTGATCCTATAGCTAGATTTAATGGGTCCATTTGATCATGCCCTAATATAAATAATCAAAAATGGGATCCATATCCATAATTTTATTCACAATTTTTATTTTCACAAAGTTTGTTAAGTCAATCAAACAAAGAAAATGAAATATAAACTTGAGCCTAGGAACTCGATGCACATAAGGAAAATGTAAATAAAACCAAAGAAAATGGAATAAAATAAACACTTTATTAACTTTATTTTCATAGATCATCCACTTTATTAAAAATGTATGTGGCTCAGATGTAGCTTCAAGTATTGTTTTATAATGTTATTATCATAAAATGGACAATCTCTCCTTAAAGAATTTAATAAATTAAGTTGATAAACATGGACTTTGATGCATAAGTTATCTTAATAAATTAACAAGGCTTCACTATGAGTATTGAGCTTGAAAAATTAAAAAGGGGAGGGATATATTTAAACCAATTTTGAATCAATGAGTACCTTTCATCTTTCTTCAAATATGGATGGTTTTAAATTCAACCTCAATAAGAAACATGGATCAACACATAGATTAATAACATGATCCCTTCATATTTTCCAAGATTAAGGGTGGAATATGGACCTTAAAAATATCAAAGGGTGGTTAATATAATACCTCTATCTTGTTAATATGATACCTCCATCTTGTATTCAAGATGGAAGGTGGAGAATTATCCTAAAAATATATTTTTTAGAGCCAATTTGGGCCCTTCATCTAGTTTTCAATATGAAGGGTGAAGAATAATTATCAATAAAGCACATGGATAACCAATGTGGAGCCTTCATTTTGTTTCCAAGATGAAGTGTTGAGAGTGTTCACTAAAATATCTCACAAGTTTCATTAAGAACCATTCATCTTATCTCCAAGATGAAGGGTGGAGAATAATCCTTTATATTAATTCATTTAGTAATTAGTGGGCTCACAAAAGGATATTCTATAGGATCTCAATATTCTTTGTCAAATGAAGATGCCCTTTAGAAGGAGATGGAAAAATAAGAATTAATAATTGAAAGAAAAAAATCATTCCATTTGCAAAGAATTATAATTATATGAATTGTTAATTCAATTAATAAAATATCAATTTAATTAATATAATGTGGTGAATTTTATTAGAAGAATGATTTAGAGAAGGATAATTAATTATATTAATTGATCAGTGAATCAAAATCAATGAATTAATCAGAGTAGAATAGCTGAATAGAGAAAATGACTAGAATATTAATTAAATAGACTTAATACTGCAAATTATCTCATCTAGAGATTCCAAAAGATGAATTCAAACCTATACATTAGATGAATAGATGATTTCAGATCACTTTGTGTGCAATTATGAGAAGTCATTCCATTTTAAAAATTTGATACAAAATTGATAAAAATGGAGTGTATAAATTTATCCCTATTTTATAAGATATTATGATATGTAGATGAATTAATGTCTTCTCAAATAATGAGAAGGTAATAAAGGTGGATGAAACATTTGATGATGAAATAATAGAATGTTGTAATTTTGACATTCCCAATTAAGAGGTACACAATATTGAATGAAAAGATAAAAATATGATTTTAATGAAATTATTTATGTATTATACCCCATATATAGGTCATATAAGGATTAGTGATGTGGATGGGCTCTCAAAAAAGAAAGGAAGAAGTTATAATGGAAGACAAGATTGACCCATAGATAATATTACACCACTTTTGCTAATGCTTGCATGATTTGATTTTTTATGATGAATAATTTATTATCCCTAAGAATGATATAATTTGGAATGAAACATTACTAAATAAGTGTTACACTTTTAATTACCCCAAATAAGGAGAAATCTATGAGCTTAGGCATGATTTATCCTGAATAGGAAGTTGAATGCTTGATTTTATGATGATGATCAATTGATTGGTCCCAAATAGGGTATACTTAGATAAGGATACATTCCAAAAATAATATACAAATTTTTAATTTCCACAATTAGGATGAAATTTTTGAGCATGGAATGATAATTTACCCCAAACAAGGCATAATTGATTTGCTTTGCCCCAAAGAGGGTTGATTTCATTTGATGAATTTGATAGTCATTTATTGGCAAGCATAGATTAAGGATTTAAAATTTTGCATATATTAATGATGATATGAATGACTATAGTTGATAATTTGACACAAACATGTGTGCTAATTGTATAAAAACTTTTTGAATAAGCTGTAAAAAATTGAACACACAAGAATGCTCAAAGTGATGAAAATTGGGAGATGAAAATTAAGATAATGATCGAAGAATGATATGATAAAACTAGAATAATATGGATATTGATAATAATAAAATAAGGGTAGATGAGTTTACCTTAGAAATTGGTTAGTATTGAGAGTTGTTTACATAGTCTAAAAAGACCTCAGGCTCATATAGTTCTACCAAAAATTGGGAGAGAATATGAAGAAGAATGGAGTAGATTAAACTAATAATAATGGTTGATGAATGTGTATTAATTTATTTTATATGCTTATTTGGAGATTCACATCTTTATTAGAATATATATATATTCTAATAAAGATGTGAATCTCCAAATAAGCATATAAAATAAATTAATACACATATATGATTATTTGGAGATTCACATCTTTATTAGAATATATATATATTCTAATCAAGATGTGAATCTCCAAATAAGCATATAAAATAAATTAATACACATTCATCAACCATTATTGTTATTTTAATCTACTCCATTCTTCTTCATCGGAATATATATATATATATATATATATATATATATATATATATATATATATATATATATATATATATATATATATATATATATATATATATATTCTAATCAAGATGTGAATCTCCAAATAAGCATATAAAATAAATTAATACACATTCATCAACCATTATTATTATTTTAATCTACTCCATTCTTCTTCATTGGAATATATATATATATATATATATATATATATATATATATATATATATATATATATATATATATATATAAAGTGTAGCCATTGTGATTTGATCATGGAAAATAAGATGATGTGATGAGGTTAAAGATGACCAAAATGATTGGATAATAGATGATGATGTGAGGGGAGATACTAACACTGAAACATTACTGATTTAATCCCTTTGGTACTTGATTTTTCATTTTTCACATGAAAATATACATCATGATATAAAACACCATTATGACCTCACCACAACATGTGTAAGGATTGACCCCCGATCTTATAGATAATTGAAAACAATGCACCAATGATAAAATCCATGATGACAATGTTGATGTATGCCAACATATGGACTCAAGTACAAGTGCATGACAAGGTATTCCATGATTATGTTCTTATTATAATAATGGACTGAGTGAAGGCAATAACTAAAAATCAAATAAACTAGAAAGTAATAAAACTCATAAAAAAATAAATAAAAATCAATATAAATAAATCGTGTCATTTAATCGAGTCAAAATCCACATGTGAAGGCTAAATGGTAATGATGGTTGGAATAGATGCCACCAATAAAGGATACATGTAAGGGGAATAAGTGGGACTAGAACATCCCAAAATAAGTTGCACACTTAAAATTACCCTAAATAGGGTGGAAACAATGAGATTAAATTATAATGATTTGATTTGAGTTTGCCCCAGATAGGGAAGATTTGGAAAGGATGCATCACAATGATAACTGACTCAATTGGATTAATATTGATCAAGGATTTAGGACAAGATAAATGTTTTTGCATTTTGTGAATTTTGGAATTTTTGGTTTTTAGGATGTTTTATTGTTATGATTATTTAGGATTTTAGAAATTTGTGAATATTTTTGAGTTTTTGGCATCTTAAATTAATGGATAATTATGAGATGTATAATTATTTGACTCATAAAATGGAGAGAGCATACATTTAAAGGTGGTCTAACTGACCTCAAAAAACTAAGCACTACCTACATTGTCAAAATATACCTCAAGCCATTGTAGTTCAACCAAAACTGGGAGTAGAATGTGATAAGTATGAATAGGGAATGAAAGATGATTAAAATAGTTATGATTGAGATTGGTTTGAAGTTAATGTAAAATTTTTGCCTTGAAAGAGGGTCTAAGCATGGAATTACTGGATCTTAAAATTGTTATAGCATAGAATGGGAATATTTTAGTAGTGTTTGGAACATTATACCCATAAGGGATCACTAACAAAGGGAAACACCTATTCTAATAACAAGATGGGACTTAAAAGCATATGATAGGATTGGAATGACCACATGGGATAATAATGGATGATAAGTGGATTAGGAATCTCCAAGGACCAATTCATGTGGGAAACAAAATTTCCAATCATTAAATTATCACTAAGATAATATGCCAAGATATTTTTAAAAATAGAGCTCAAAATAACTTCCATTTTCTCATTAAGATCATGATAGTAAGGAAAATTGGACTAGGGTAGGATGAAAATA
Organism: Torreya grandis; assembly: GCA_037957365.1. Lineage (NCBI taxonomy): Eukaryota > Viridiplantae > Streptophyta > Pinopsida > Cupressales > Taxaceae > Torreya > Torreya grandis. The sequence goes on from JARHVA010006578.1 coordinate 681,822, forward strand.
AATATGGTTTGGGACAAGGTAAAATGGTGAATATAATGGGAATGGAACATATTTCATTATAGATAAGAATTCCCCCAAGTGTTAATATACTTGTGGACAACATATTATTTATACATGATGCCAAAAACATAATTTGCATCATGGTACTTGCCCAAGGTGTGACAAGAATGGCAATCACCATTAGATGAATTATTTATCTTTATCTTTTGATTCAATTTTTTATTTTTTTATTTTTGGCAACTCAAGTCAATAAAGTATTACAAGATGCATAATGTTGAATGTTTAATCTTTAACCCATACTGATTATGAATAATTTCTCTTCTAGATTTATATTTCTGATGTAGCTTATACAAATGTAAATGCGATCTTCATTGGTCTTTGAATCAATTTTCTCCAAACCTATAAACAAGGTATATTCATAGTCTCTTTGAAAATGAGTGCCTCTACGAAGTGTACAGATGGATAGGTATTGGATAAATGATCTGATTGGATAATGGAATATAGGTCTTGAATGAATAATGGGATCACCATGAAAAGTATAGTGGTTGAAGAATAAATGAAGATTGGGGTTTTTAGTTACACACATTAGTTTTTATTCTAGATTTGACTTTATTTTTGTTGTGTTAGGGTTGATATTGACTTCAATATGTCTCCATCAAATAATGAGGAACTAATTATCTCAGCTATTGGCACCTCAAAGAGATTTTCACTAATAAAATATTCTTTATTTTTATAATTTGGATTTTTTCATATCACCTTGCATAATGTTTCATAAAGGGATGTTAATAATTCATTTTTATTGTCCCTTAGTGACTTAGGCAAGCTTTCACTAAAGGATTCTAATTTTTTATTCTGATTATCATCTATCACCTCAAATAAGTTTTCACTATAAGATGTTGAATTTAGATTTTATTTGTACCCTAACACTTTAAAAAAGGTTTCAATAGGACACAATTTTTCTAATTTAATGTTGTCTTGGATCCACAAAAATTATGCCACTGAGATGTCAACATAGAAGGATTTCCATGATGTGTGATTCTACTAGTCCTAATCGATGTTTGAGGGTGGATGGATATCAATATAATGACTATGTTGGTTAATGTGAAAGACATGTGTAATGGTAATACCAATGGAAGGATAAATGATAACATATTCTTCATAGAGTCTACTAGGGTAACTTACATTGATATCAAATGAAACATCCTCAATAACTGTAAAAGGATCATAAATATTTTCGAATTGATCTATAAGGAACATGTAGTCAATGTCATAACATATAGTAAAGTATGTTGATTATGAAGTTGATGTAGACTCAAGTGGATCTAATAGTAGTGTATATTTGATGTTGTAATATCCACTAATATATGCTAATTTTGAATCTAATTTTGACTCAACATGATCTGAACCTGATGGTGATACTAATGTTGATTCTACTTCTAACATTAAATCTAGTATTTTTTATATAATAGAACCCAATTCTGATAGTAGTTCTTAGGGGAAACCTTATCTTGAGGTTGATGCTAATAATAATTTTGGCTCCAAAGGAGAACCTATTTTTGATGTAAATGTGTCTATAAAAATGGCCTATTTAATTGCATTATCCATAAGTACTTTGTTCACCTTTTGATTAGAAATGAAATCTTTAGGATGAAATAATTTTTTAAAATGGAGAATGTTTAAAAATGAATGGGAAATAGACTACTGGTCAATAATGTGTTCTTTAAAGATGAACTCATCAAAGAAGGTTTTGCCAAAGATAGGAGAACAATCACAAAGAGAATATTTAAATCAAGGCTCATCAAATATAGGATGATGGGAAAAGGATGGCTCATCAAATATGGGTGATTTAATGATAATATTAGAAATGGGTGATTTTTCTTAATGTGAGAATTTGACTTGATTGAAATCAAATTGGCCCCAAGTAGGGTAGAATAAATTAGAAGTGATTTGGTTTATATTAGCCCCAAGCATGGTAGAATGATTAGATTGTTTAAATATCAATTTAGACTTTGATGTTGTATTAGACTAAAATTATAAAAAGGATGGATGTTATGAACTCATTGTTCCCAACTAATAGGTGTAGATATTGAATGAAAAGATAAGATGTGATTTAAATAATTTGAATTATTAGACCTTGATCAAAGTTAACCTTATTTAAATGTAATTTTGTTTAGGTTAGTATGAATTAGGTTTGGAATTTATTTGAAATAGATCTTGAAACATGATTTGAAAAATAAAATTTAATATTGGACTTGAGTAGAGTTGACATTGAAATAGTTTGACTTTGAACAATTGATTTTGAATAGAATTGACTAGAATAGACATGAATAGGTGACCTAATTTGAATTTGATTTGGAAATTTGGTTTGAAATTGGAATTTTTAATTTCATGGGAATTAGGTTTGACTTATAATGGGTAACATAATGTCAAACTTTGGAAAAAGAGAGGGTATTCAACATAATGTTGAGAAATAAGTACAATGGACCAATTTTGATAGCATAACAACTTTCAAGGATATGAAATTATGACCCTAAAATTAGGTAGAATAGAGCCTCATTTTGAAGGTGTACATATATTATAACATGTTTTTGACACAACAACCAAAAATTCAAACAATCATTCTTATGACATTATTTTAGTGGCTAATGCATGAATACTCCACATTCATAGATTATTTCAATATACTTGTCTTGAGAAGGGATTATAAAATTTAGGATTTTTTAATTAATTAATTCAATTATTAATGGTGTTTTAATCCCACACTTATCTCAAAATGTTTGTACATAAGAGATATCTTAGGGTGTAGTTACTTTTAAAACCATACACCGATGAATGTTTTATGGCTGAAAGGTCCTATACTAAAGTTTTCATGGGCTTTCTAGATGATCCACATATACCTTGCAATATGTGGGTAAAAACATATATTAATTAGATGATATTTATTGGTACATTAACCAAAGGGTCTTGTCCATTTGAAATGTTGAGGTATAGTGTGTTGTGTTCACATTATTAATGTACCAACATAAATATTGTTGTTAACAATATTATGTTAATAGTTAAACGGTTAAGTTTAGTTAATCAAATATATTATTAATAAAAATATATTCATAATAAAGTGAGTTTTTTAGGTTGAGTTTTAATAAGTATATTTGGATATTTACATGGATATTTGATCTCCTCAAATATAGGAATGTTATTCCTATATGATTTGTATCTCCCATATGAAATGTAATGCAACAAAAGAAATATTATTGTGTTCTAATTTATTTATCTAGTCTATGTAAATTATATTAATCCTCTACAAATTTAAACTAGATCCATTATCTGGTATCAGAATCATTATTCATCATTCATTACAATGAGTGTCTTATGATTTTTTTGTTCTATGCTTAGTCGATGCAAGTCTTTTGTCATGACTACCCTGATCTATTGATGACTTGTTTGTTGTTCTAATCAGTGTATTTCATGGAATTCTCTTGAAATCTAAATTTTATTTTACACTCAAGAATTTAATCATGGTCTTATGACAACATTATTGTCTTCATGTCAAGCTATTGTATATTTTATAGAAGGAAATATTTAAAGCATAATTTTTTCATTTGTGTATCTCAACATTTTGACAAGATTTAAGCAAATAGTCTATTGGAGAAAAATACATATGACCTCATATATACATGCATTGAAGATCTGGTTTGTAATGCTCTACACCATTCTTACATTAGAAAATTCTTTTCATGCATTGAGGATTTTTTTCACTTGATAATAACATTTATTTGAAACATTCATCATGAGCGTCTTCATTTATTTTGATTTGTCATTAAGGTATTTCCATTTTATTATTATTAGTATTTTGGTTCAATATTTATTTCCAAGAATAAGAGTCCATAGGTTTTATAAATGTCATGGCAATATTGAAGTTTATATTTGACCACAAGTATCAATATTATTGAGTTATTAAAATTAGTCTTTTATTCATATTGTCAAAATAAAAAATGAGTCAAGAATTGAAAGTCATCGAGTCATATTTTGTAAAATTTATTTTATGTCATAGTTATAAAAGTTAGTGCCATCTTATGTAAATGACACATTTCTGGGCAAACCCAACGTCCTATGTCAAAATCATTAGTTATGTATATGGGAGCATCTCACCATCAAAAATGACATGAGCTTTAAGATATTATCAGCTAAGTAAGCATCTTCAACAACTAGAGGAAAGAGGATACACAAAGGATGGAGGTTTCTAGAACCTCTCACTAGTCATCAATGATGGGGCCTAGAATGATCTGGTGACTTGTGTGTATTTGAATAAGAATAGAAGGACATTCTTATTCACATGCATGGTATGATTTTAGTTTTTCAATTGTGTGTTTTCATTCCCCTACTTTTTTGAAACACCTCTACTATTTGGAGACAAAGGAGAGTGTGGATATAATAGAATATGGAAAATAGTTGTATAGGAGGGAAATTAACTATAGAGATCCCATGAATGCCTTATTAATTTATGGAGTTGACCTTCAGTAACATGTTCATTATGTTCATGTAAAATAAATATAGGATGTATTCCTTTGCATAGTAGTGGTCATTTACAATAAGACATGTCAGTAGTATGTAGACCTAAAAGTATGCATTGGCATATGATTTTATTCATGCTAATTACTGAAGATGTTTATTCTCCCATTACTCACATTAAGGGGGTGTAGATAGGATTAATAATGTTCACAAGGGGGTGAATGTTGAGTTATAGTGTGTTGTGTTCACATTATTAATGTACCAACGTAAATATTATTATTAACAATATTATGTTAATAATTAATAGGTTAAGTTTAGTTAGTTGAATATATTTTTAATAATAATATATTAATAATATAGTGATTTTTGAATGTTGAGTTTTAATAGGGAGATTTGGATATTTACATGGATATTTTATCTCTCCAAATATAGGAATGTTATTCCTATATAATTTGTATCTCTCGTATGAAATTTAATATAGCAAAATAAATATTATTATGTTCTAATTTCTTTATCTAGTCTATGTAAATCATGTTGATCCTCTAAAAATATAAACTATATCCATTATGAAACCACTTCAATCATAATATTTCAATGAAGTGTTATTGTAAAAATCAAGCTCTGAGGGACCTTTTAGCTAAGATGTCACTGATATAACATCAATTTGAATACCCCATCAGATAATAGGTTTGGTATGAATGATGGGTTTTGATGCCCTAATTACCACACCCTAAGGACTTGAGATAAGTCAATGGCACCCGAATTTCATATCTAAAATAGAAAATAAAGGTATTTCCATTTTGATTCATAGGAATCCAACTAATGGCAAGCAAATGACACAATAGGCAAATATATCAAGATAAAAACAAATGATCACCTTCACATTTTTGAGTCACCCTAACAAATATGAGATAATACATTTGAATTAATTACATAAGCACATAAGTGAAAACTTAAATAAATAATTTAATAAATATGGACATAAATAAATGTATTTTATAGCACCAAATCAAAAGATGATTATTTTAAACACTAAATAGAGAGATGAATTCATTTTATAACACTAAAGTAAAATGTGAACAATTAATATATGTTTGAATTAATCATCACACCCCTTTGGAAACTATAATAAAACAAAATTATTAGTTTTTATTGGTGGTTTTTTGGCATGTATAAATCTACAAACAAAATATTAAAAAATTTAAAACCAAAAAGAGATTTAAAAAAAATTCAATATTTTAATGATAAATATATGTTTCATGATTTTATTTTAGGTTTCTATTAGATAAATATAAATAACCCTATAAAAATTTATATTAAAATAGATATAATATCAAAATTTATGATCATTTTACTAATAGTTTCTTAGTGAATTATCAAAATAAATTTATTTAACTAAAAGATCAATAAAGAAACTAGAAGAATTTGTATCTATAGGATTGTTCAAAAGTGTTATTTTCAAAAAGTTATATAAGTCAATAAAACAAAGAAAATTAAATATAAAATTTATCCTAGGACCTCAATGAATATAAGGCAAATATAAATAAAACCAAAGTAAATGGAAGAAAACAAACACCTGATTACCTTCCTTTTTATGGATCATTTACTTTATCAAAATCAGTTTCAACTCAGATGTAGCTTCAATAAGCATTTGAAAAAAATATTATCCTAAAATGTACCATATATCCTTGAATAATTACATAATTTGAGTTTATAAGCATGTATTTTGATGCACAAGTTAGCTTAATAAATTGATAATACTTTGTTATGAGCCTTGAGAATGGAAAATTACAAAGGGAGGGGTCTATTTATAACAGTTTTGAATAAATGAGGACCCTTCATATTGATTTCACCATGGATGGTTACAAGTTAATCCTCAATAAAACACATGGATTAGCACATGGATTGATTATATGAGCCTTTCATCTTGTCCAAGATGAAGGGTGGAGGATGGCTCTTAAAAATATCAAAGGGGGATTAATATGAGTCATCCATATTTCATACAAGATGGAGGGTATATAATTCTCCTCAAAATATCATTATTATAGATAATGTGGTCTCTTCATCTTCTTTCCAATATGAAGGGTGGAGAATCATTTGCAAGAAAACACATGGATAACAAATGTGGGCCCTTCATCTTATTTCCAAGATAAAGGGTTTAGAGTGCTTCCTTAAATATCTCAAAATATTCATTAAGGGTCCTTTATATTATCACTAAGATGAAGGGTGGATAATAATCCTTTATATTAATTCGTTTATTAACTGGTGGACTCACAAAAGGATATACCATAGGATTTAAAGATTCTTTCTCAAATGAATATGCCCTTTGGAAGGAGAAGGAAAAGGAAGAATTAATAATTGGAATAAAATTATAATTCCATTTACATATAATTATAATTATAATATTTATTAATTAAATTAATAAAATATCAATTTAATTAATATAATGTGTAAAATTTGATTAAAATAATGATTTAGAGAAGGGGAATTAATTGCATTAAATGATCAACAAAGGATAATTTAGTGAATTGATTAGAATAGAAGAATTAACCAAAGAAAATTAATGGAATGATAATTGAATGTAATTAATATAGTAAATTATCCAACCTATATATGCCCTAATGTGAATTAAAACTTGTATGTTAGATTAAAAAATGATTTCAGACCCATTTGTATGCAATTATGGGAAGTTGTTCTATTTTAAAATTTTGACATGGAAGTGATAAAAATGTTGTGTCTACAGGATCTATTTTATTTACCTTATCCTAGTATATATCTCTTGGATAGGCTAAGTTTTAGGTTAATCCTAGCTCATTATATATAGTTTATCCCTTGTACATGGTGGTGAACAAGATTTGAAGTTCATAGGTTTTGGTTTCAAATTGATCTAATTGTATTCATCTATAAGAAAATATGTTGTAGAGGGAAAAATTAATAATGTACTTGAAGGAGATATATTACAATTTAAAGGATTGGATGTCAATACATTTGGTGTGCATATTGATAGAGTATTCAGCCCTCCTAGTATAAGATGCTCCTTATCTGAAGGATATCTCATACAATGGCCTACTTGGAAATCAACCAACACAAATAGTTCTCCCATGGATGTCAAATTCAAACAAGTCCTAAAATATTTTAAGTTAAACATGGGGGATGCATTATAAAAGTGTCATCTCAAGTTGGTATATCTAGTTTATTTTGATTCCACTAATTACAATCATTCCAAAAAAGTGATCCAAACTCCCTACAATGATCAATATCATAAAAAATTGAATTCCACTCTATCCAAGGCATCATATCAGAAATTTGATGAGGATAGAAAGGGTTCAACATTTTTGGATGAAGTGGAAAATTTGGAATATAATTATTTTAAATTAGACTATTTCAAAAAAAACCTACTTCTTTAGTCAAAGTTTTATGATGCAAAAATAGAGGCATGAATGAAAAGGGCATACATAAATTTATGTTATATTCATTAAATAAAAATGTTATAATTAATGTGAGGGAGGATTTTATGGAGGTACATAAAATGAAATTTTATGAAAGGCATGTCTCTTAAAATGTGTGTCACAAATCTTATGGGCACCCAAGGATCACCTTCTATAGCCATAAATCAAATTGCATAAATGGTGATAGTTATATAATAAATAGTAATACTAGGAAATATAAATAAAAGTTGAATGTCACCATAAACATTTATTACATATAAATAATAATTGAGATAAATTAAAATATTTCTCCATATTTGACTCATTCTGTAGGATAAATGGAATCAAAGTGCCTCACAGACTGCTTGCATTTTATACCTAAAATTTAATGAAAAATAAGTGTAATGAGGAACTCAATTTTTTTGAAACTTCCTCTTATGTCACATTCAAAATTGATAAGGATATGAATGTAAATTTTAAACATGTGTCAATTCCAAAGAAATAATTCTTCACTAAATATGAGGAGTGTAAAAATATGTAATATAAATGTAGAGTCATCGCATGCCCAGAAGCACTCTCTAAAATTGAAGATGAAAAAAATGGCATTATGAATAAATTTAATGTTGTCATGCACATTAATATTATACATATTGTAATTATAGGAAAAAACTTGAGTATTATTAATAATTATTCATGATAAAAAGGAAAAAAAATAAAACCTCCATATAAATGATGGGAAATAAATCCAAGTTATTAAGTAATGTTAAGAACCTCCTAATTACTTTGATTGGTATTTTGACATATGGGCACAAGACTTGGATACTTTTTCCTACCATTTTTTAATGTGGATAAAATTACATATTCATACGATTGGATTTGTCTCAAGAATCTCAAATAACCTATCACTAATGAATATGAGTATTTATTGTATTATTATAGTGGACCATCAAAACATACATTGTATGATGCACCATTACAAAATGAAGTGCATGAAAAATGTAAAGGGTACACAGCTAAAAAAATCATTCTAAAGAAATTAGTGTTTATACTATAAATACTTCATTCAAACAATAACCAATATTCCTCTACTTACAACAAGATAATGATTTTGTAACAAAAAAAACCATACCCTATTTAAATTTACATCCATGCTAACAACAATAAGTGTATTAAACATTATGTAAGCTTCCTTCTAGCGAGATAAACTCATGAGGATATATGTGGGGATTTTGGTATATTTAAAACATCATATCATGGACACCTATAGAACATGTTAGGAGGGATTGATTATGTTCACTAATAACCTTATTGATGAAATGTATGAATTAAATTACTTTGTGGAGATAAAATTGGTTGATGGAAACCAAAAGATAGTGGGTAATGGAAAACCTAAAATGTTTAGGTTACATACCATGGTTAGTATACTAGTGATGGAATATAAATAAATAATATAAATGATCTAGAATGGTCATGTCAAATCCCAATATAGATAATAGTGATCCAAACTTGTTAGAATGACAACCTCATCTCACACCTTTCAAAGAACTCAAAGAGATAAAAGATCTAAAAATTAGACTAAAAGTATATATTGAACATGGTGTAAAAATTACAATGGGTATAGGTATAAAATAATGGATTCTAGATATTATACTTATTGGAAAAATGTTTTATGTTCTTTAGATAGACTATTTACAAATTATAGCAGGATGTCAAATGCTTGTTTTTTTCCACAAAAAATCCAATACAAGGATGTATTCAAATAAATAATAAGAGATACAAATTTTAACATGGAAAATTAAATTAATAAAACTATCATAAGTAATAATGATATTTATGGTGCGCCTATTTTTGAAAGACCTAAAGAAGCATTCAATCCATTATTGGATGTGTATATGGGATAAATGATTTTAGTATGACCAAGAAATGAAAATGAGATTAAATTTATGGGAAGGGTAGATGGGTGTATATATAACTTAAACAAAAATGTGATAATGTGTATAGAAAGGTGAGTATTTAATATTATAAACCTGTAAGGAGAGAAAAAAGTGAAACATTTTATTAGGATTATCTAAGGCCAAACAAAACATTGGCTAAATTAGAGGAAATAAAAATAATATTGATTTGTGTAATATCATTTTATCATGGACACCAAACACAACACATAAAGGAGGGTTGATTAAGAAACCTGATAGATGATATGAAACCTTTAAATCATACCTTTAGCTACATGAACAAGGTAGTGAATGCTAAGTTATTTGATGAAACTATTAAAGATCATAAATTAATATGTGATATCATTTTGGCCCAATTCATGGGTTTATTAAAAATCATACTCCAATAATAAATTTTAATCAATTTAATATTATTTAATATGAATGGAAGATTGATATTTATTTCATCAAATTATTTGTCGTTATTGTCACTATCTCAAGCTCATGGAGTCTAGAAAAAATTAACTATCTTTATTCAAAGTTCATAGATCTGTTGTTATTTTATAGTTTCTCTAAATTAAATTTCTTATATTCCATGACTTACCTACATATAATAGATAAATATACCATAGTTAAAGCATAAGTAAACCAAATACATTATTTTTAATAAGTTTAAATCATTAGAAGATAAAATGTTGAAATCATCAAGAGGCCAAAGATTCACAAATTCATGGTATCCCTTTTAATCATAGAAGTGGCTTCAAAAATGGTAAATCCACTTTGTCTCTCAATATGGGGTATCTTTTGTGCACATAATATAACAACATATTGCAATTATATCCTAAAATTTAACCAATAAATTGGCACATATAATGATTTGAAAAAAAATGTGATAGATTAGAATGGGATTATAGACTCAAAAAGTCATAGATGGAATATGGACATGTAAATTTATGAATTTGACCTTAGAATAGAACTAGGTTTATTTGTCATGAATATATGTGTAATCACGTAAAAAGGACACATGAGTGATAAGAGTACTACTTGAGAAGACCCATCCCTAGCTTAGCCCTAAACCTATCTTAAGGCCTATTTTCACATTTATCCAACCTTTGTGCAGGCCACAAGAATCCCTAGACATCCTTAAAGTAGTCTTAAACCCTCATCTTGACATCTTAGCCCTTTTTGACTTAGGTTATGCCATCTAGACACTAATGACATAATAGGGATAGTAATTTCACATGGTGCTAGTGTCCTAATTTTGGTGTTATTGTCCTTTCCCTCACTTTTCCACCAATGGATGTATTTTCAAATCTAGGACCACCTAGGGTCAGCCTAGACCTACTTTAATACATGCACAAGCACCAAAATAGTATATATACATTTCTTTTAACCCTATAACCACTAGATGGAAATTAGTTGTAAATTACACATACAAAATTAGAATAAATTATGCACAATTAAGGTTATCAATCCCTATTTTCCCCTAGTTTTTATACTACAATATATAGTATTCTTAAGCTTATATTACTCATATTTTAGTCTCAAGCACATTAAAAACACTCAATTATACAAGCATACTTACTTCAGTTGTACTTACACCAACACTTAGGTGGGGAGAATTACATCAAGCTTAATCCCTCCTCAAAGTATTGGTATATAGGCAACTCTTATCACATCAAGGTGTTGAGGATGTCTAGCCTACCCCACTAAAAAACAAAATTTATTGGTTATATCAAATAGATACCATAGAAACATGGAGGATAAGGGTTTACTCATAAAATTAGTCAAAATAAGTCATATACAAGGTTTCAAAACCCATGCATCCAAGAATAGGCTTGATAGACCCGAACACAGGTGCACTAAGAAAATCATTATATTTTTTCATAGAGGACTCTACTACCAAAATATGACACTATTGTAGATACCTCATTCTATCCATAACTAGATTCCAACTCGACTTCATATATATTTCTACCAAACAATACAAATTAAGCCTAGGAATCACTAAATATCCCAATTTCATCCACACATTAAACATTAGTGCTCAGAATCATGTTGAGGCATACCTATTTTGGGTATTACCCTTTATGCAATAGTAACCTCTCATGGATTCATCTCCAGTCAACTTTCAACCTATAAAAATAATAGATTGGCCTTTGGACCCATTAAGCGGGGAACTTAAACAATTCCTAAAGTAAAAAAATTCTAAGCATAATGAATTAACTAATCAAATAAAATTAAATAATTAAGTGAAATTTCTATGTGAAATTAGTGAAATTTTATTTTTCAAAAAGGAAATTTAAATAAAAATGAGGTCATGATGATTTCATCATCCTCAAAGTCAAGGAATTGAAAATATCTCCCTAAATTTTATAAATTTATAAATGGAGATCCATGCTTAGTAAATGAGATCTCTATCCTAAATATTAATTGCATTTTCCCTCTTTAACTCAATTATGGCTAGTTAAAATTCAACCATAATTAACTCTAACCTAGCCACACTTGGGCTAGAGTTAGTGTTGTCACTAAAAATTTTTCCCATTAAGGAAAATTTTCAACTCTCCTTATTCAAGTTGGGCCTCCAACATAAGCTTTCTTCTCTCAAAATATTCTCCAATCAAGTTGTGAGATGTATCAACTTGCTCAAGAATGGTGTCCTCCTTCCTTTGGGTCCTCTCTTGGATAGACTTCCAAGAAGGGAAACTTTGGGGAATGCATGAAGGACTTGGGGCATTTTGAAGCATGATTGGATTATTATTTTGAAAAGGAATATTTGACACACTTGAAGATTTATGTGAGTTGTATTGGAGCTACCAAGACTGAGATGGTTCATGAGCTTTCAACCTTTCTTCTATGTGGAAAATCATACCACAAAAATTAAGCATTTCACCTGTAAGACCTTTCCAATTAGCTTTCTCAATGGGCATCCATTATCTCTTGACTATCTCTAAATCATCCCTCACACTCTTGACACAATCACTAGGGATGACTTGACCATAACCATTTATAGTATTAAGGTCTAGCAAATAGTCTTTATAAACAATGAGAGTCTTTTTGAAACTTGTAATGGATTAAGTTTGAAAGGAACTAAGTGAAACATAAGCTTAGGAGGGCTGATTACAAGATTGATGAAAATCATAAAAAGGTTGAATATGGTCATACTAAGACTTATAATACTGACCAAAGACTTGTTTATATTGATAGGGGATAGGCAAAGATGGATATGTCTTACCAGCTTATGTTAAGATAAAGTCAACATCAAAATTATCCATGAATATTTCATGAGAATTATATAGAACAAGAAAACAACTTTAATTAGATTACCTAGACTAATTAACCAATAGATTTTTTCTTTGAGTCTCCATTGGTGCTTATTGGAATTGACTCTAAAGGCTGATATATTAAGGAGAATACCAAAACTCCTCAAAGAATGGAGTATTCAATCCCACTAGGCATGTAAAAAACTATTTTAACTTGAACTTACACCCCTTGAGGAGATAACAAGTCTCTCCTTGTTAAGTGGCATACTTGAAACACCTTAGGGCTATGGGTGACCCAAATTTGAGGTGAGTCTCTAGATTACGGCTAGTTTCCTTGATGTACCACTTAGTATTGAACCTAATACTAACTTTGGGGTGTGAAAAGGGAGAGACATAACTAAAAACAAATATAATTTAGGGGAGGTGATAAACCAAATAGATGGTCTACTCACACCACTTACAATGCATTTGGAACCAAAGATAATCCCACACATACACTTTATCCAATTGAACTCTCCTCTTCTACATAAATGTTTCAAGCATGGGGTCTTGAAGAGATATTAATCTAGGAATACTTATACAATAGGTCTTCTATAAACACTAATGAATGAGATAATCACTATAACTACAATCCACATTAGACACTTCTTGTTGACTTTTAAAAGAGAGATTTCAAACCACACAAGGCACTAAGAAGGATAACATGTCAAGGTAAGAAAAATACACTTGTACAAGACCAAAAACCATATTATTCACGCCATAAACTCATGAATGAGGTAAGATAACATTATTTATTATTTCAATGAAAAAATTGAGTAGGGATTCACCATACTCAATTGGAGAGATGTGTACAATATCTAAAAAGATAAGTATTTATAGCAATTGTGAGAGAAGAGAGAGAAGGTGAAGCTATAGAGGACTCACTTTAGACCTCCCCCATGTTGCTCTTTAGCTTCACCTTCTCTCTCTTCTCTCACAATTTCTATAAATACTAGCCTTTTTGGCTATTGTACACATCTCTCCACTTGAGTATGGTGAATCCTTGATAAATTTTTTCTTTGAACTAATAAATAATGTTGTTTTACCTCATTCATGACTTCATGGAGTACATACTATGGTTTTTGGTCTTTTACAAGTGTATTTTTCTTACCTTGACATGTTATCCTTCCTAGTGCCTTGTGTGATTTGAAATCTCTCTTTTTCAAGTCAGAAAGAAGTGACTAATGTCTATTATAGGTATAGTGAGTAGCTCATTCATTAGTTTTTATAGAATACCTATTGTCTAAGTCCTCCTATCCTAAGCTCTCTTCAAGACCTCATGCTTGAAACATTGATGTAGAAGAGGAGTGTTTAGTTGGATGAAGTGTATGTGTGGAGTTATCTTTGGTTCCAAGTGCATTGTAAGTGGTGTGAATATACCATCTATTTTGTGTATCACCTCCCCTATACTAGATTTATTTTTAGTTATCTCTCTCCCTTTTCACCCCCCAATGTTAGTATTAGGCTCAATACTAAGTGTTACATCAAGGGAACTAGCCCTAATCTAGATACTCACCTCATATTTGGGTCACCCATAGCCATGAAGTATTTTCATTGTGCCACTTAAATGAGGAGAGACATGTCATCTCCTAAAGGGGTGCAAGTTTAAGTGACAATAGTTAATTTAGAAGGTTATAAATACAATACCTCGCCCATTGATCCAAAAGAATATTTTACATAATGTTATGATGCTACAATACCTCCAATAAGCTATTTGGTTTAGTGTTATCATGCCTATTTATTGATCTAATCCAAGACAAAGATAAAGCTAAGCCCAACATTACCAAGGTGACAAGGAGAGGTGGTGCAAGAAGCTCCATTGCTAGAGATTTATAGATCACATAACTAAGCACATCAATTCATTTCCAACATATAACACTTAATCTTATGGTAGGTAGAGTATTTTTTTTTACTTTCATTTGATAGTTACTTGTTTTCTTCACTAGCTCTTTGACTATCTAGTGTAGAGGTGTAATCCTTTACTAGTTTATTTTGTTTGATGTATTTCATACTAACACCCTATTAATCTCACCTCTTAGATTCCTATTGATCATAACTAGCACCACATATCAATACTATATAGTTAGGGTGGTACCATTTAAAAGGGGTTTTTACACCTACATCCTTTTTGTGACACTTAGACTAGCCTCTACCTCAGTTTTCAACCTCTAGATGATCTGTCTCAGTCATTTTCTCACTAAGATTTTATTTAAATTATTTATATCTATTTTTAGAAAGGTCTAAATTAGTAAATTCATTAAAAAATCAATGGTTGTACTTATTGAATATTTTTACTCTAATTTAATATACTTAGCTCTTTAACAACATAGGATTTACATACCTCTAAGTCCTAAAAAGTCAAAACATTTGTTGAACCTGACTTACTTTAGACATTATTCTAACCTTAACCCTCGATGCTCTTAAGATTTGTATCCTTTTTGTTTCTATGCTCATATTTTCTTTCTAAAATCTTAGAATTTTTTAGTATTTACTTCGTTCAATCTTTCATAGATTAAATTTATTTAAAAGTTTAAAATATATAATATTATGTCTTCCTACTCCCCAAACTACAATGGAATAATTCAATAACCGATTTGATGAAACTGATAAGAGAGAATTGTATTATTTTGTTTCTAAATATTTAGATATATAATATGGTCTTATCAATATTATACATAAATAAAATAAAAAATCAAATAATAGTCACTCTTATGCTCTACAAGAGAACCACATTTTACACCTACTCTAGGGCCAACTGAGCTAGTACAACAACTAGTTTTAACTTGATAACCTTCAGTGGTAGTTATACCTCTTATGGCTAGTTAATCCTCTCTAGATGTAAAATACCTTATGTATGAGGTTCATTCTCTACATGCTAAGGTGTTACATCTTGAGGAGGAAGCCACTAGGACATCACATGCCTTGGATTCTCATGTTCTTTTACATACACCTTTGGTAAATAATATAATGGCAACTCCTTTGTCATCCATATTTGTGACAAATAATCTTACATTTTATGATGGAAAAGGTGACCCAGAGCACCATATTTGAGCTTTCCACTCAACATGTTTGGACTACGTGTCCAATGATTGGATCCTTACCAAGTTATTTCCATTTAGTCTAAAGGATTATGCTTTAAAGTGGTTCTATGATCTATCGAATTAGTCTATAATTAAATTCAATCCATTGGTAGATATGTTTTTATAAAACTTCTCAATAAATGTTAGTGATAAGATCTCATATGCTCAAGTAGTATTACAAGAAGCTATCTTTTTCAAGAAGTTTTGAACCTTCAAAGACTTATGCCACATAGTGAAACAAAAATAATTCAAGCTTCTCTCTATGGGTAACCTAAAATATACAAGTGGATTATAATCAACTAATAAGAACTCTAGTAATCCTCCATATAAGGTAAGGTCCACTAAAAATAAGAGTGATCCAAAGGCCACATTTAATGCAGCTTCAGAGGCATTTCCTCACCTAGTTTTATCAACTCCTCCATGGAGATTTTTTGATAGGTATATGATGAGCTTATCAAATATTTACTTCATGTAATTTACAAAAAGAGATGAACTATATCAAGAAACATATAATAAACACATAGCATATTAAAATATTTCCTAATATAATGTTCTTCGATATAGTACATCTATATAGGAAAGCATCCTATAATCTAGAAGATTCTTCTTACCTATAATATCTCTCAATATCCTATATTTATGAGTTAGTTGAACAACTCCACTCATGTCCAATGATAATATAATTAAAAACTCCTAATATATATTATTTTTATATAAAAATAACATATTATTAACTAACTTATATAACTAGAAGTATTATTTACTCTATGGTAAATACTCAATCTAAATACTAAACTCAAACATTACCCCTTTATTTTTTACATGGTAAAACATATCCCATTATTTAATTGTTTTCCATGAACAAAAACCTATGCTTTTATTCATCATCCACACTTGTCCTCTGATGGTTTGTCCTGGATATGACTAACAACCTTACCTAATTGGTTTTTTAGATGTACCAATAACCTTACATAATTGGTTTTCTTGGCTTACCAAAAAACAACATAATTGGTTTTCCTGGTTTACCAAAAACCTTCACATCATGATTGATTTAATATATTTTGATCAACATTCTACAATGTTTCTATAAAAAGGGGTTACATAGGGAATACTCAAATAAAAAGAATACACATCTGTTCTTATTTTCACACCATACTAAAAAACTAAAATCTACACCACACAACAAAATCATATGGCACTAAAGTGGAAGTGGCCCCATTTCTAGTGGATAATGAGAGGCTTGAATGGCCTCCTTTCACTATTGTCTCTAACCTTGAAATAAAGAAGTTGCTTACTCAGTTGTTGAATTTTTAAATCTTAATAGTCTTCAAATTAGTTTTACTTCCCCCCTCAATGTGAAATATTTCCTAGGACATTAGTGTCACCTGAAAATGAGTCCTTTTATAATTATTTTTTTATTCATTACACTTTCTAAAAATGATGACTCTACTATAAAATATGAATCTACAACTTCCAACTCTTGAATCATTTTTTATTTGGAAAGTAGACCCAAAAAATTGACACTTTAAGATTTTTGATGTTTTAACAATTTAAAAAAAAAGACTAAACTCACAACTAGACTTAGACTAAAATTGCATAAATCACTATATAAAAATAAATTATTATATTTTAAAAACTTGACTCAAAAATCTTAACAATACAAAACTAATTCTAATATTCACCTAGATAAGACTCATAAATGACTTTGAAAAATATGTTTTAAAAACTCTATAGACCTATATTGACATAAATGTGATTAATAATAGACCTACATAGGGTACTTAAATATAATTTTCACAATGGCATTATTTAATTTCATATGATCTCACTACATAAAAAAAAAAAAAAATTTATAACCTTAAAAAAATTCTTTGGAGATACCTATATTGACATATAATGAAATATTGAAAGCAAAACTATGTGACTTACATGACTAACTACTAGACAAACTTTGAACATTAACCATATAAAATAGATTTGAAGTTTCACACTCAACAAATACTATGTCACATCATGCACCAATAAATGAACATAGAATGGTGATGGATCTAATGACAAAAGTTGAATCTATGTTATTGGCAATGAAACTTGAAGACCATAGGAGAGCAGTAGAAGGATGTGGGAACATGTGTACTAGGTTAACTAAAATAATTTATAATTATTTCTATTGACCATGCACAAAAGTGCATAATAATTGATAAAAGTGCAAAAATGGAGGAAAAATGACTGTATAGGTATTACATGTAAGATAAAACTAATAACTGAGTGCTATATCAGAGGCATTAAGTCCTATATCTATATCATATGAGTTGTTATCATAAGTTCTCAAAGTCCAAACCATGTATTTTTTCAAAACAATAAAACTAATCACTTGTAGTAGCTTCTAATCTAGATACATACATGGATAACATTCTCCAACAATGCCAACACCATCAATATTTCCTCAATTTTTCAAGTTCTTAGCAAATGTTTCAATTATTTAAAGGTAGTGCCAAAGGTGTGGGTGTAGATGCAAGTAGATATATGAATCTTGTACAGATAAACCTATATAGTCACTTCAAATTTCTAAATCAATCTAAAAATATACAATTAAAAAACATATAATTATTTCGAAAACCATGTATTACAATAATATAATATTTTAAATTGATAAATTTCATAGATGGCAACCAAGACTAACAATAGAGTTACCCCATTCAATTCCCAAATGCTCATACCTTCTCTGATACCAATGATAAGTATAGGATGAGATTATCATAGATTTACTTCATGTAATTTACAGAAAGAGCCAAACCATATAGATAAAGATATAATGAATACATAATATATTAAAAAAATACCTAATACATTTTTCTTCAATAGAATACATCTAGATAGGAAAGAATCTTATAATTTAGAGATTTTTCTTGCCTATATATCTCCCAATCTCCTATATTCATGATTTGGTTGAATAAATCCACTCACATATAACAATAATATAATAACAAAATCCTAATATATATTATTATTACATAACAATAATATATTTATAACTAACTTACATAAATGTAAGTGATATTTTATTTATGGTAAATATTCAATGTAAATACTACACTCCAATAGTTTTCACCAACCTTCCAAAATTATCAACATGTTTTTTACAATAGGCCTTAGAATATGATGTTATATCTCTCCTTCCCATCAAATAGGTTGATATAACATGGCCTCTTCTAAATAACTATGATTCTAATGCATTTTGTAAATATCATAGGGTTTTAGGCCATACAATAAACTGATGCATTAAATTGAAGAATAAGATACAAAATTTGATAGAGGCCAAAAATAATTGATGTCGGCACACCCACAAAGGCACCCAAATTTCAACACATGAAAGATAATGCATTGAAAATATTCTTAGATCCATTTCCAAAGCATAAAAAAATGAGGTATGGGCACTTTAGGTGTTTGATACATGTATCAAGCACATCCACCACCAACATCATATCACACTTCTATAAAGGATGCACACCCACTACATAATATCATTGGTATATACCATAATATAATTCCATCTAGAACACTTTTCACTTTCTCAAAGTAAGAGATTATTGATGATTATTCAAATTTATATGCACTTTTTATACGAGCTTGCATAAATCATTATTATATTCATAGTGTTATGGTTGATAATGGGTTAAGTACTAACATGTACACTATTACACTTCAACATTTAGGGTATTTATAATATGATATATCTCCTATAGATAATTATTCTTGGTTTCAATGGACATGTTTAGAGCTCTATCAAGGAGATTTTACTTCTATTACAGGTTGGACTATCACATGTAGCCACTAGATTCTTAGTAGTACCTAGTGTAGAAACATTTAACATATTATTGGGTAGGCTATGGATACAAAAATTATGAGCCATCCCATCCACCGTGAATAGATTTTTCAAATATATACATGAAAATAAGGTGATCATATTTGAGGGTCTTTCATATGAGTATGCTCTACATGTCTCATAGGCTATTACACCAAAGTTACTAGCTATAGTTTAGTTACTAGTTAAAGCTCAGTTACCAGTTGTAACTCTAACCATAGTTCCTATTAGTATATCACATAGTCTAATAGATCAACCAACATGAGGTCTACTCATATCATGTTATCATGTACACATACTCTCCAATATATACCATTATAAGATAGACCCCTACATAAGAGATATGTTACAAATTCTAGAGGGAATCCCTCTACTCACTTTCTTCTAAGATTAGTATTATTTAGTTCTCAAGGTTATGTTACCCTCTACTCACTTTCTTCTAAGATTAGTATTATTTATTTCTCAAGGTTCTTAACATAGGGAACCTATACCATTTACAACATCTTCTACCAAATAAGTCCCTAAGATGCCTATAATTCACATGATACCATAGTTAGTTTTATGAATTCATATCACCACTTCAAAAGTAGTACCATATATGGATCACTTAGTATAGTAGGTTCTAGGACCATAGTTACCTTTTCATATAGCATGCACAATCACTATCATTTATTTGACATAGGCCACACTAATTGTGATTCTCTCATGAGACTCATTGGTTAATATTATTCCTCCATTCTTGTACATATGGTCCTTATTTCTTGATCTTTGTATATAGTTTCATTTTAATTTTTATTGTACATAGATTATATCTATAAAATACAAAAAAAATATAATATGTCAAAAACACAAAAACATTCAAATCTTTACTTAGAAAACATAAATGATAGATTATGTACATTGCCATGTTTATATTTATTATATTTTATAGACACTACATATGTTAGTTATCTTAGTAAAATTTGTTTTATCATACATTTATGTTTCAATTATTCTTTTTGAGTTCTTATGGATTACTTATAGGACTCAATTCTACTACACCAATCTAGATTTTCTAGTATCTACCTATTAGGGGCATATGCATAGTGTTTTAACATTTTACGACTTAACATTATATAAATATTATTTTTTTAAAGAGTTGAGTAGGCTAAATCAATTAAATAATATGTAATAAATATAATCACTAATTTGTTATATAATTATCTAGCTTTTAATTTTCTAAAAATAGGAATAGTGTAAGTAACAACTTAGCTAGAAAATAGCTGAGATGGGTGATCTAGGTGCTAGAAATTAAGGTTGAAGTTGTTTTGAGTGTCACAAATCAGATCTTAGTGTTAAATCCCCTCTTTGATAGTAGAACCACAATTGGATAGTACCATCACTATTAGAAATGTGGTGGTATTTTTCTTTGTGTAAGATTGTCTTGACCTTCTAATTAAACCCTTATCTAAATCTTTGAGGTCTATTCTTAAATGCATGAGTCTTGAAACCCTATATATTTATTGTAATGACTAATTTAGTGAGAAAACCCTAATCCTCCATGGAGTTATGGAATTAATTTGGTATGATCTAAAAAGTGTGTTTGCTATTAGAGTAGGCTATACATCCTCAACATCCTGTTTTGAAGAGAGTTTCCTACATACCAATACTCTGAGGAGGGATCAAGCTTGATAGAGTCTTCCCCACCTCAGTTCTACTATAAGTTCAAGTAAATATAGTATTATAGTGGCCTTTAGTGCCTTGAATATGATTTAGAATATAAATATGGGTAATATAAGTGTATTATTTCTATATATGGTAGTATGCAAAAATAACATAGAATAGGGATTGATAACCTTAATTGTGCACAACTTATTCTGAGTTTAAATGTGTATTTTTCATCTAATTTCCATCTAGTGGTTAGAGGGATAAAATTCATGTATTTATATTATTCTGATGTTTGTGCAAGTGATAAAATAGGTGTAAGATGACCCTAGGAAGTTTTAGTTTTGAAAAGATATTCATTTTAGAAATAAAGAGGTAAAATACATTAGCACCAATTTGGGAATACTAGCACCATGTGGTGTTAGTGTCCTTATTATGGCACTAGTGTCCATATGGAAAAACACTAGGTATGAAGGGCCAAGATTAGTAAATGAGGGTTTAAAACTACGTAAGGGTTGAATAAGGATGTTTATGGCCTACATGAAGGCTAGATAAGTGTGATAATAGGTAATAGGATTGGTATAGGGCTAATCTATGGATATGTAGTCTCAAGTAGAATTATTATCACTCAAATACCTCTTTTAGGTGATTATATTTGTTTCCCTTTATTGTATAAATATATCAAAGTGAAATGACTAGGATAAAGGAAAAATAAGCATACCTAGACTTATCTAAGAGGTGAAGCCCAAAAAGCTGGGTCTAACTATGTGAAGATGGGTCTATGTATGTGAAGCATGCTCTAATGCATGTCCTAAAATTGAAATGTGCATAAATAAATCTTTAATTAAGAGATATTAAAATAAAAAAGATAAACTAAGCAAAGAAATAAAACTAAGTAAAAAGATAGGAAAGAGGAAATGAATGAATACACCTCACTGGGTACATGAACCAATGCATATACTTGGTGACAACCTGTGTGTGTATGTATATAGTGATCAATATATGAATAACATGGATTGTGGTAATAGATTACTCAATCCTCATTTTTAGGTGGCTCAAGAACCCAATCTAGTTTTCACTCCATCATTACCCACCCCTATTTGGTGGATCATAGCCTATGAATAGCTTGGATTGGATTGATGGTGCGTATAACCCTCTCATAGATGTGGCTCAATAACTTAAGTAGGCTATGACTCCATCATTACCCACCCATATATAGTATATGCATCTAAAACTAAATGATGTGAAATAACTATAAATGTCTAACTAGGTATGGTAGCTCTAGGGCTATTTGGGTACATTAGGCAACTTCAATCCACTCGATAATGCCAACCACTACAGATGTAGTAAGGCATTACACTAGTGTGCAATATAGAATATGATTCTAGGTGTATACAAATTAGAAAATGACATAGAATTTGTCATTCCATCTAATCAATCAATGTGTACATGAGCATTAAGAAAAAATATGTTATGTACATACCCCTAAATCTAATATATGAGCATATGGATTCTAGACTAAGTTGTAATAATCTATATATGGGTATCTGAATTGAATATGTGAATTTTCATGCCACACATAATTCCCAAATATAAGTAAACTAATATGAATTTAGATAAAATATTATGAATCTAATAAAAAATGAGTAAAAATAATAAATTTATAACTAAATCTATGCAAACATGTACTATACCTACTATAATTTTATAGCCACTATTGTTTTTTTTATAAAACTAAGGATATTAGATAGTAGTGACATGTCTTAGATAGTAGTGCCATTATTATAAATGAGGTGTTTGTGTCCCAATTTAGGTGTTAGTGTCATTTTGGTATGATTTCTATGTAATTATACTACTTTTTAGGTCACTATTTTCCAACTATGTTTACCCAAGTTTGACTTTATGTAATATAGGCCTATGTGTTGAAAATTTATTGTGAGTGCAATATAAGAGTCTGATCTCTATGACAAACCCCTATGAATTCCCCCTCTTTTTGGGGGAATTACTTAACCTATGCAAGAACTATCCTCAAAATAAAAATCTCTACAAAATGTGTGTCAGCCAGAGCATATATGATATATGCATAATAATCCAACATAATGTTCATACATAACATCAAAATGTAAGATAATCTGAGCATAAGTATGTAATGTTTAATTTATACCATGCCTATCATTCAGAAGGGTTTCAAGATAGATATAAAAATGTATGTAATAATAAATTTGAGTAAAAACTAGGTAGCTACATAGGGGGATGGGGCATGATGTTCATCACAACACCCAAGTAGGAAGGATAGATGCATGAGGTCTATCATGTCATCTAAAAATATTGTGTGTAATAATCAAATACAAGTGTCATGGCTATGATGCATATAATAAAGCATACATACAAAACACATCAGGCACATAAAGTAGGCCAAGGGGATACAATAAAAGGGACATGGGCACATGTCACTAAATCTAAGAAAATAAGACATACAAAGACATGTTTAAATGTCCACATACATAAGCAATAATAAAATTGGCTTAGAGACACATATAAGAACATGTGAAAATGTTTTCATACACTATTATGAAAACACACAAAATGGCATGGGCACATGTCTAAATCATACGTATTGTGAAATAGAAGTGGCATAGAGCCAAAGAGAAATGACATATTCAAATTCACTTGAATAGAAAAAGCATAAAGATACAATCATGTATACACTAAGTAAGATATAAATTAAAGTATAGATAAATATGTAATACAAATCCATGTAAGATCTAGGATGTACATATGCTTAGTCTAAATAGTAAAATCTTTAAGTGTGTGAGAAGGGATGAAGTATATGATATATTCTATGCATATACTGATGAACCCTATAAGGGACATTTTTTAGTAATGAGGACAACCTACAAGATCTCTACCATATATTACTATTATCTCTCTCTACATAGATATGTTATTACATATAAATTCTAATGTGATAGATTCCAATGTATGGTGAAACCAACACGTTCAAGTGGTATTTTACTTTAGCCACAATTAGTCTTAGAGATATTTTTAAAGTGGGGGATTGATTTATATAATGTAGTAGACATTCCTTCTCAAATCAAGGAATACATTTTGGTATGCATCAACTACCTCACCAAATGGGTAGAGGTTATATCTTTGACTCGTGCATGGGATGAAAAGCTAGTATAATTCCTTTATTAAGAGATCTTCAAAAGATATTGAGTTCTAATAGATTTAGTCTCTAATCAATGTCCACCATTAAATTATGATTTAATTACATCCATTATATAATAATATTAATTCAAGAATAAGAAACCTATTGCGTATCATCTAGAATTCAATGACTAATTTGAATTCACCAATAGTGAGCTAGAGAACATCCTTACCAAAAATATAACTATACACTATCATGAATAGGTAGAATATATTTCAAAGGTTTTATGGGATTATAGTAAAACATTGAATACAATAGTGGGGTGTACACTATATGAAGTAGTCTATGGTAGGAAGGTTGTTATCCCCATAGAGTTTAAACTCAAAACTCTATGAACTACCCTAGAACTTGGCATGGGTCTGACTGAAGCACAAAAATAAAGGATCATGCATCTTAACTACATTGATGAATAGAGAAGAGATACTTTACAACATAAAAAATAATTCCATAGAAAAGCATAAAATGGAAATAAAATTTCATTAAAACACATAAGTTTAGTCCAAGTGATTAAACATATATATTTTATTTCAAATACAAGGACCACAAAGGGAAGTAATGGCCCAGATGGTTAGACCCTTATGAGTTAGAAAATATGTTTGGAAATATATTAGTCAAGCTATGCAAAATTTAAATGGTCATATTATTCTTGATATTCAATATATATTATCTCAATTTGTATAAGAAACACCTTTTTGAAGAGTGATTTCATAATGTAGGAATAACATCACATGCACATGGAACTCAACCATATACTAGATGAGCACTAAACAATACCTACCAATCATATAAAATAGTTTCTTAAATAATGGAAAAAAACACTTCATTCCTACCTCTCTGGGGTAAGCACATCACATTTGTCATTTTTGATTGGAAAAATAACTTGTTAGTTGGCTAAAAATACATACAAGAGACCTAATTTAAAAGCTAGTGTGTTGTGTAGACTCCATATTCATCAAATAATCATGAATATTTTCAATCATTATCTGACCCTAGTTAATTAAATATTTACAATGGAAAATTATGTTAATGAACATACACAACCACTATTGGAAATGCCCAGTTTCTTCATGACCCATTACCATATTCATGAGTGTTATCATATCTGACAATTCATCACCAAAATTAGATCTTTATATTGTTTAGGGTTATTTCATTTCCCTTATTATTTTATTTCGCATCTAATATTGAGTGAACATTATTAATAATTTTTATTTATTATTATAAAATAAGATAATCCCAATTTTTGTTCTCATATTTATGAGCTCATCATGTTATGACAACCTAAAAATAATATTAAAAGATGGGCCATCCAATTGTGTAATTACCATGCCATCAAATGAATTGATATATTTGTTATATTTTATGTGGTTCTTCACATAATAAATTAATCAATATGTAAATTAATTCAATGTTTTAAAATTGATGGAATGCATGGGACCACTGTCAAAGAGTTTTGGTGCAATAGCAATTATTTTGTCCTCTTGCATTTTATCCTAATTTTTTTCCAAATATACATGACCTATCCTAGTAACACATATCTCAAGAAGTGTTAGAATTTATTCCAAGAACAATATATTAACATTTAAAAAAATAAAAAAGAATTCATAAAATAAATCAATATTACCTCACAAGAACCAAGTGACAAATGTGAGAGATAAGATTTTTCAAGTGAGGAAACCATCAAATAAAGAAAAACCTCACATCTATTAAAATGATTGAAAAGTCTTTATCTACAATTGAAATATCAAATATAATCCAAGATAACAAAAAATAATAATGGATTCAAGGCATACACAATCATCTTGAATATGACCATAATATTATAGTGGGAATCTCAATAAATATAGCTATAAGGAAAAAGGAATTAATTACACAACCTTCATGTGTGTGAAAAATATCCCTAATCAACATAAAGGTGAGGGGGATGTGTGTGAAAAGTGTGGAGGGAGTTACATATAAATACAACACCAAGATTAACTTATAACATAAAAAATACAAGAGACACGTCATAAATATAGATTATGTGAATTGTAAATTCACATAATAAAAAATCCTACACACATGTAACTAGAATTAGGAATAAGTGAACCTAAATAAGATTAATATCCAAATGAGAGATATATTTTAAGAGTAGCCATTTACTTGTATTCCAAGTATTTATATTTCATTTTGGATGATTGGGTAGTGAGAAAAGTTGTTATAGAAAGACGTTATATATGTTTTCAAACTAGGTTTGGAGGAAAGAAATAATTTTGAGGGTAGTGGGATTGATTGATATAATTCATAAAAATAATGAGAAATTTCTTTCCATTTAAAACAAAGGGTTTTGAAAACATACACTTTCAAGTCAAAACTAATTTGAGAGTGAAAATATTAATAAAACAACTATTAAAGAATAATATATGGTTTTAGAATGAAAATATCTAGGGAAAATGAAAAAATGAAGTGATATCGCATCATTTTTTAGTTTGGAAGACATTGGAGAAGACTTAGGAGAGATAAAATTTTTGGTGAGACTGATCACCTCCAAAACTATTTTATAGACAACAGAGATTTAAATGATTAAATCTTGATTGAATTCTCTTTTGGGCCCATCAGACTATGCTAAGGTTAATTAAGCATTTTATTAAATTTTATGTATAACCTATCGATCCAATTGGTCCCATCAGGTATGCTGGGTACCAATGATACCCAACATATTCCATCCCAAATATGTCTATTGGAAGTTGACGACACTTGTGGAACAAAACAAAATTCAAAACAAGTATTTTTTTTTTGACCCATCAGGCCTATCGAGCACTTGTTAAGGGGATAATATCCTAATAAAATAAATGTTTAAGTTATTCTAAAATCAATTCTATTAAAAAATTTATATATATAATATGCTTATACAATGTTGAATTATAAAAGTATGCTAAATTTGGAAAGTAAAACACCAAATAGTAATGTAATAAAAATAAGCTACAAAACTTATCTTATTTAATAATTCATAATAAAATAACATATTTGTTGGCATAAATAGAAGATGGGATGATACTCCATAAAAATTCATTTGATTCTAAATATTTTATATCTGTTAGCTTGGACACTACCATCATGATTTACACACTACCATCAAAACTTTTATCCTAAATTTGAGACTTATATTTGGTACATAAAACATATCATTTTATAAAATTACCAATTATGTATATTATGGCTCATTTTTGCCTTGTAGATTACCATTTCTGAGCATGCACACAAGTTTTGGATATCACTATTTTTATCAAAACCCTATATCCTCTAACTTGGACATGTCACCTTGAAAAATGTGGGTTAGTGGGATCTCAATTGAAGTAAAGTTAACCTTAAATACCTATTTGTTAATGATAATTACCTAAATATGCATATAATCTAAAGAGGGCCTTAGAATGATGTAGTTCTTTCGATTATGTGGGCTTGTGTCTGAACAATATTGTAATATGCTATATGTGAGTGCATATAGTGCTCTATCTTGTAAATTAACAAATATTTTCTATGGAATTATATTTTAATGATTAAAACCTATAATAATATTGTTATTATGAATAATTTAAATATATAAAAGAATAGGATATTATAACTTGTGCAAATGATTAAGTGTAAGCTTGATAGGTATTTTCTTGGTAATTATCAAGTGATAAGGAATCACCTTTTGATTTATATTTATAACAATTATTTTGAAATAATATCATAGGAGGGTTTATATATATATATATATATATATATATATATATAAGTATGATATCCCATACATGTTTATATATTTTCAAACTTAATTATTTTAAGGCTCACACTTAATGTCAACACTAGTGTCATAGTTTAAATGGTATTGCCTATGATGATAAAAAGTTGTTGAAGATATGTAACTTATAAGATGGGATACAAATCATGTTTAATGCAAAATGTGGGTTATAAGTGATCTAGGTAATTATAATATTAGGTTTATAATATATAATAATCATTTAGGCACAATGAGATGGTGAACACAAACCTTTCGGTAGTGGGAAGGTAATGAACTAAAGGGTTAAACAATGAGGGATATTTTTCAAGTGTACAATACTAATGTATCATATATAATCATATTTTAATATCTAAACCTAAATAAAATGAAGCCTATCAAAACTATGTAGTGCTATAAAAACTTTATCTAAATTATTAGAATCCTTCAGTCCCTTTAATCTCATCAATCACATTGAGAATTAGAGGTACCTATGGAACTAAACCCCCTCAGATCTATCACCATATAGAGGTATCTAAAGAATAAGAGACCATATCAAATATTTTTTTCTAATATGAACCTAAATTTTGACATCAAAAAATAATTTTTTATGCTAAGTGTTTGGAAAAAATTGATCACATTAACTTGGCCTACTCATTAGTGCAAAAATTGGGAAAGATGGAGGGTTATATATATATCCTATTAACTTTATCAAAAAATTGTAAAAATGAAAATTATATATATATATATACACACACACACACACACACACACACACACATGGGAGCAAGGAAAAATTTAGAAATGGATTAATTTATTATTAAATTAATATTAAAAATAATTAATAATAATATACTATACTATGATTTTATATATATATATATATATATATATATATATAATCATAGTATAGTATATTATTATTAATTATTTTTAATATTAATTTAATAATAAATTAATCCATTTCTAAATTTTTCCTTGCTCCCATGTCTTTAGTAGTAAATTTTGATTAGTGTATAATGTTGGTAGGGATTTTTTTTAAAGGTTTGATTATTATTATTATTATTATTATTATTATTATTTTAATGCATGAACACAACTATATTAGAAATAAAAATTTGATCCAATCATCAATAAACATTTGTAAAATTATAAAATAACATCTTAAATAATATTCTAACAAGTTTGCATGCCAAAATTTATAACTTTTAGAATAATAAGTGAAATCAATAACTTTGATTGACTAATAATATTTCATTTTGTAAATATGAACTCAACTAAATATTGAATGGAAATGTTGAATTATGGAAAGATGGAGGGTTGAATATCAAATTTAACCCCTTGAGATTATTCTTTGATCCTCAAATTTAGCAGTTAAAATAAAAACACATAAATAATATCTTAGGACTTAGATTACATTTATATTAATATAATTTATAGATTTATTTTCATCTCACTTTGATGTTTATTTTTTATTTACTTATGATCTGATATGGTTTTATTTATTTGATTTTATCTCACATTTATTGTTTTTAATATAGCATAGATGTCTCTTATATTTTGATAGAATGATTAGGTGGATTTAATTTTAAAAGGCATCAAATTTTTATAGGGCATAGTTTATCTAATTAGGACAATACATTATAGATACATGGGAATATGATTTTTTGTTGTTAGTTTTAACATGGTATTCAATGGAAAAGTAAAAACATTATTTACAATTTATGGAGTTGAAAATTTGGAAGATATCAAGAATAAAGGATATCACATTTCTTAAGAAGAAAGTGAATTTTAAAAGCACATAAATTTATAAAGTCCACCAATTCATAGTGATTGCATATATAGTGACTATGAGTAATATAGTGTTATCGTGAAAGAGGGAGATTATAGTGATAACATTGAAAACATCATCAATACAGGGCTTAAATATAGAACTTATTTTGTTCCAAACAATGTGGTTCTTATAAAAATGTTATTGTAAAAATTATGACATATCCCAAGGTTTTATAAATCATTTGCTAGAAAATCATAAAATATATGAAGAGATATTAGAACCCCTAAATTTTTTTATAATAGTAAAAAATGTGGTGAATTTATGATCTAAATTCTTGAATTTGATACAACCCAAGAAATTTTATTTTGTCCATTTAAAAAGTTAGTTTTCCATGAAATAGGTAGTTCCCTAATGGTTAAAGGGAGTGATCAAATGAATGGTTTATCACTTTTACATGGGGGTGAACATAATTTTAATTTTAGAGGTGTTGGTGTCAAGTTGATCCACTTATTTTCCATTTGTGAGAAAATATGTTGTAGAAGGAATAATTAAAAATGTACTTGAAGGAGGTATACTAAAATTTAAAGGATTGGATGTCAATACCTTTGATGTGTATAGCCATACAGTATTAAACCATCCTTGTAAAGTAGGTTCCCTATATAATAGATCTATCATATAATGGCTTGATTGGAAATTAGTGAGCAAATATGGTTCTCCCATGGATGTCAAATTCAAATAATCCCCAAAAATGTTTGACTTAAACATGTGGGAGGCATTAGAAAAGTGACAAATCTGATTTATATATCTAGTTTTTTTATGGAAATAATTAAAATCATTATATAAAAGTGATCAAAATACCCTACAATGCTCAAAAACATAAAAAAAATTAAATGCCATTCTATGGAGTTAATCATATCAAAAAGTTGATGATGATACAAAATGGTCAATGTTTTTGGATGAAGTGGAAAATATGGAATATCATTACTATAAATTAGACTATCTTAAAAATATTCATATTGCTTTAGTGAAAATTTTAAGGCATAAAAATAGAGCCTTGAATGAAGAGGCCATAAATAAATTTTTTTTAGATACATTAACAATAAATTCCATATTTAATATGGGTGAAGAATTTATAGAGGTACATAAAAATAAATTTGTTTGGATGAATGTCTATAATAATCCATGGAATAAATCTTATGGGTACCCAAGGAGTAAATTATAAATCCATTAATATGTTTGCATAAATTGTGACACGTACAATAAATGTTAACACTAGGAAATAGAAAAAAAGGTTAAATGTCACCACACACATTCTTAGCATGTCAATAATCATTGAGATTAATTCATATACTTCTCCACATTTTACTCATTTTATAGGATAGGATGGAATTAGATTTCCTAAAAGACTAATTCATGCATTATATACCCCAAATTTAATGCAAATTAAGTGTAATGAAGAGCTCAATTATTTGAATCTTATTCTTTATTTGCATCCAAACTTCAATAAGAAAATGTAGGAAAATTTTCAACATGTTTCAATTACAAATTAAAAATTATTCATCGATTTTTATGAATGTATAAATATGTAAGACAAATTTAGAGCCACCACATGCCTATAATCACTCTCAAAACATTAAGAGGAAAAAAAGTGACATAATTAATACATTCAAAGTTGTCATGCATATTACTATTCATATAGATTACAATCAAAGGAATAACCTCAAAGATTATTAAGTATTGTGCATGAAAAAAATTTAAAAAAATGACAACTTCCATATGAAGGATAGGAAATAAAGTTAAGTTAATAAGTAATGTTATCAACCTCACAATCAATTTAGCTTGTATGCTCACGCATAGACACAAGACTAGGGGTTTTGGCTTACCAATTTTTGAATGTGTATACAATCACACATTCACATCATTATCTTTATGTCTTGAGAATTTCAAAGAACCTATGAAAAATGAATATGGATATTCATTGTAGAATAATAGTGGATCATAAAAAAATCCATTACATCATGAACTATTACAAAATGAAGTGAATTAATAATTCAAAGGATAAAAACATAATCTTGGTTATTCTAAAGTAATTATTGTTACTATTACAAACACTTCATTCAAAAAACAACCATCTTTCCTCTACTTGTAACTAGATAATGACTCGAATGGCAATAATAATCATTCCTTATATAAATTTTCATCCATGATGACAATAATAAGTGTATTCAAAATTGTTTATGTAAGCTTCCTTCTAATGGGATACACTCGTGAAGATATATATGGTGGGACATTTAGTATATTTATAACATCATTGTGTAAATTAAACAAATTTTATTTGCCACATATTGTGGACACTTATTAAACATCCCAAGAGGGATATAATACACTCACTCCTTACCTTATTAGGTAACTATATGACTTAAAGACCTTTGTGGAGCCATAATCGTTAGATTGAAACCATAATATGGTGGGTATTAGAAAACTTAAGATGTTTAGGTTTCATGTCATGGATGGCATACTAGTGCTAGAATATAAAGAAACAAAAAATGATATGCAATTATCATGTCCAATCCTAATATCATTTATAAAATATAATGGTGAGCAAACTTTATGGAAGGAAAAATCCTCTTTCACCTTTCATATAACTCAAAGAGATTAAAGATTTGAAAAATGGACTAAAAGCATGTACTGAACATTGGGGGAAAAGTTCAATGGGTGTAGGTATAGAATATTAGCTTCCAAATATTTAACGTATTTGAAATATGTTTTATGTGCCTTGGATAGACTATTTTAAAATTGTATCAAGATGTTAGATGATTTTTTTTCCATGAAAAATCCAATAAAAGGATGTTAATAAAACATTAGTAAAAATCCAATGCATTCATGTCTCACCTATAGATAATAGATAAATATACCATATTTAAAACATTAGTAAATCAAATACATTACTTTTAACAAGTCTAAAGCATTAGAATAAAAAATGTGGAAATAATCAAGAGGCCAAAGACTCAAAGTCACAAAGGTCTCCCTTTTAATCATTGAAGTGGGCTTGGAAAATGGTAAATCCATTTATCTATCCATATGTGGGATTTTTGGTGCACATAATATATCATAAACATTTACCAATAATTTGGCACATACGATGGTTTTGTAATAAAATTACTTATTTGTTTGCTCAGTAGGATAATATATCAAAGAAATGACAACAAAGATAATATATCCACACAATAATTGATAGAAGATAATAATGATTGATAAATATAACTAAGCCACTTTGAGGGGAAAACCTCCATAATAATTTAATAAGAGATGAATTTTTAATATGATGATAAAATACTAACCACTACCTCTTATATATACTCTACTTAGTCATGGTTATTCCATAGGCTAACCATACTATGAACATCAAAAAATGTGATAAGTTAATATGAAGGTATGTAAGCCACAAGTCATCCACACATATCCCTAGATTCACTATAGGTTCGTAGCATGCCACTACCCTTTATGAAAAATTTATCCTAAACATTTAATTAACCCAAGATATTTCTACAAGAATTATTCATCCTCCCATGTTGCATCTTTAAAATGTAAATTATTCCATTTGATCAAATACTCAATTGTTTTGGTCTACAGTTGCTTAGTGTGTGTGTGAAGGATATCTTCAATCTCTAAAAAGACTCAAAATTCTTCATAAAATTTAGTTAACTCAATTTAAGAATAAAATCTATGTCTAATTACCTTATTCAGGAAAGATACATGTAATATCGAATATATGCGAGTGGATGGGAGAAATTTTATCTTGTAAGACACACTACTATTTTTTTACAAACTTTGATAAGGTACATAATAATTAGAGGGCATATTGTTATCCTTTAAATGTTGTTTCAGATACATTTAATTTCATGGATAAAAATTCACAAATACCTAATAATCTATGTCAAAATACTACTCACTACGGTGTTGATCCACTTACTACATCATTTTATTTTTTTCCATTGCTAAATTTTCTCTCAAACTAACTAGTACCTCATGTTGATGGTGAATTTGTTCCTCAACAACTCAAACTTGGGGATGCACTATCAAGGTTGAAGTGATGGATGAGGGGTGATACCCATAAAATTCCATAAAGGGAGATATTTTTGAAGAAATGTGAAAAGAAGTGTTATACCACCATTCATCAAGTGGTAGCTAATGAACCCATTTGTCATGTTTGTTAGAAAAAAATATTAAAGGTACCCTTCTAGGAATTTATTGACTACATTTGGTTGTAAATTGTATTGAGAATTATGGGATGAGATATGAGACAACAAGGTTTCCAAAATTGAAAATAAATTAATAAAAATTTACTAGTAAATATGGGATCTCGATAACTTACAATGATCTTTGGAGTACCATGAAATTTATAAACTGTATTGAGAAAAGCATAAGCTACTATAATAGAAACATATGGCTATGATAAGTTGAAAAAATCAATTTAAACTAATTTTTAACATTAAAATTTCAACATTATTAGCATGTAGGGGAAAATGATGAGTGAGAAGAGGAGTGAGGGTAAGATTTTGAACTTAGGAGCAGAGGACGAGAATGGAAAGGGTGGTGGTGATGATCAAAACCCAAACAGTCATGTGTTTGATCTCTATTTCTTGTCACTATATCTTGTTCTAGGTTTTCCCTATCTAGAGCATGTTTAATGTAGGTGTTTTATCCCTCTCCATGGTTTAACATGTCTATACTTTAAGACTTATGATAGAGCATACAAATCTTTGCATCACTACCTATTGTGGTTTGATTAGAAACTTTATTTAATTAATTTGATGGTAGGGAAAGGATTCTCACCTTATTTATGTTTAGCATGTCTATACTTTAAGACTTATGATAGAGCCTATAGAGCTTTACATCACTACCTATTGTGGTTTGATTAGAAACTTGCTTGAATTAATTTGATGGTAGGGAAAGGATTCTCACCTTATTTACTTACTTTGGATCTTGTGTCATTTGAATGGGTGGTTGTTGTTCTATTGTTCATTCAGTTGGTAATGCTCCATTTAAGAGATGTTTATTTCCTACTTTGGTCTAAGAATTTTGATGGTTAGTGGCTTAAGAAGAGTATGTTTACTTAAAATACAAAAAGGATTATTTTCACCAAGAATCTTTTCCTATATGAGCTAGTCCACATTTTGTTGAAAGGTCCTAAAAAATAGCTTGGCTTTGGACTCTAAGGAATATCATAGTTGGACCATGTGGGATGGCATAATTTTATGACCAAGAAGGTTTGGCCTTTGGAAAATTACTAGTATGGATTCATTTAAAGATATATATTTCTTTATAAACTTAAAGCTTCATGGAATTTCTTTTTCACTTAGTGGTGTGACCCCCTTAGGGCTTTTACCATGTTTCAAGACCAGGGGGCTAGTTTTGGTTTTCTTTTGACTTGCCTCTATAGGAGAAAGTCCTAGTTGTTTGGTCTTAATAATTATTAAGTATTCATTTATAGTATGATTTGGATAAAATGTCTAAAGTTTTTTTAATAAGAGAGCATGGTTGGACTAAGACAGCACTATTCAAGAAGAGAACTCCTTTTCCCAACTCATACTTGCTTTTTTTCTTATAGATTGATGAAAAGCATTGGTTTTGGCTCCCTAGTGGGGAGGATTGAAGCTTATTTGGTTTGGAGGTGGCTTGAAAGTATGTTTGGAAAGATTTCAAGCCAAACCATTTTTCTTAGAATGCCCTATTACACTTGGGGAAAGGATTGGTTGATGGGTATAAGCCAGGTTGAAAGAATGTTTAGTGGATTCCTGATGGAATCTTTATTCAAATTATTCCTTGGTTGTCATATAAAATCTATCTCCAAACTATTTGAGGACTCCCTTAAAAATCCATCTTCTTTATGCTCCATGGATCCCCTGAGGATTCCTTTTTTAGAAGACTTTCTTAGTTTTTTCGGTTGTAAGTTTTTATTTGAAAAATTGATGGATGTTGTATATATTATTTTGGTTTGGATAATAGGTTTCAATATTGGGTCATATTTTTTGGGATTCAGTCAATTGGTACTCCTCACATAGTGACCATTAGATTCAACTACTAAAAAGCTTGGATTTCTTTGGATACCCTAGAAATGGTTGGATTTATTTGTAATGATCTTCTAGGGGCCTAGGCCCCCTTGTTCCCAAGAGTGGTTTATGGGATATTTGATAATACCTCTTTTTTATCTTCTGATATTTAGGTATTAATCCAATCAAAACTAGTTTGGGGCCCACTGAGACACCCATGGTATTTTTACTTTCACATTATCTCTATTGGTTCTATTGTGTTTGTGTCTTCAAGGTACCAAGAATTTTATTTTAGTTTTGTTGGGTTTGGGTCTTCTAGGGATGTTGACTATTTTTTCCCTCATGGAAATTTGGGCTTCCTTCTATGCCTAAGCTAGTTTTGAACCTAGGAAAATACTAGGGGTTTTTGCTTTATGGGCCCATTTCAAACCATAGTTATTATCTTGGTTCTCTTTTTTTACCTTTGGTATTGTTTTTTTGGATTTGGGTTCCACTGGGGACCCAAAAGGTTTCTCTCTTCATTGTTTATAGAGACTTGGACCTCCATAT
The DNA here is from genome assembly GCA_037957365.1 of Torreya grandis. NCBI lineage: Eukaryota > Viridiplantae > Streptophyta > Pinopsida > Cupressales > Taxaceae > Torreya > Torreya grandis. The sequence continues at coordinate 718,904 of JARHVA010006578.1, forward strand.
GTGTCAAGGATGATTCCCAATCCAACAAAAATTGGGATGTTGGTCCCCTGGGGACTCTAGTGGTTCTTTTTAGACCTATGCCTCTTACTTCATTAGTCTATGCTAGTTTTTAGTCTAGATAAAATTGACTTGTTCATGCACCAGTCAAAAGTAGCATTTATGTTTTCCACTATCTTCACTCTTTTTGGTCTAGTCTTTCTTGTTTTCCTAGTGAGATGTACCTTATTTCATATTTTTTAATCCAAGGGAAGACCCATGTCTCCTAATGTGTCTATGTTGGATTCCACACCATCTCAAAAGTGGGTTTACCTTAATCTAAATAGATGGCTATGATAATGAACAAAAATGATCATACTTGGTGAGTTGATCCAAAATTATCATGATAATATTTTTACCCTCAAATCATGGTAACCCAGTAATGCAATCCATAGAAACCACATCTCAATGCTAGCTAGGGATGGATAAAGGTTATAAAATACTTGGGATCTTAATGGTTTCACCTTTATTTTATTAACATACCATTCATTTAACCACACATTTTTTTAAACCCCCCTTGAATCCTTCTCTAAATAAATCTTCCTTGATTATATAATATGTTTTTAAAAATACTAAGTGACTTCCTAATGGAGATGCATGAGTTCCTAAAGGATTTAAGGATTGAGGAGAGAATTATTATAGATTTATAATCTATATTTATACATAATACATCCCATTTCATGTAAATTTTTCATATACCATGAAACCCTATTGAATATTTTGAATCAAAATATGGGTAGCACTATTATTCTCTCATTTTGATCTTTCTTCTCCTATCCAATCTACCTACCAAATAATCATTATGCATAATAATAACTCAACTAATTCATCCCTCTAAGATATTGCATCTACCACCACATTATCTTTTCCTTTTATATATTATTTAAAAATAATATCCTAACATTAGTCACCTATTTTTGTTTTTTCAAAGAAAATTGTTGTTCCAAAAAATATTTGAGGCTATCATGATCAATCTTTACCTGAACGTGATGACTCATCAGATAAAGTATCCATTACTTCAGTGAATGAAAAATAGGCATCATGTATTTATCATAGATTATCCAAGGCTTATTATTTCCCCTTAGTTAGTGACTCTCAAATGTAAGTAGTTTGACTTCTTGCATGAGTACAGCCCCCATGCCATATCCTAATACATCACATCCCACAACAAAAGTTTTTGAAAAATCATGAGTGGATAAAATTGGAGTGGTGTACATATCCATTTTTAACTATTCAAATGCCTATGTAGATGTAATGGTCCACTATAAATAGTTTTTATTTAACAAATATGTGAGTGGGGATATGATACTACCCTAATTTTTGATAAACATGTAATAATAACCCATTAGACCCATAAATCCTAAAGGTTTTTGAGTGTATTGGGAACCTTCCACTCCATCATCACTTGGATCATTTTAGGTTCAAATTTCACTCCATGCAAAATATGATGACCCAATTACTTGACCTCTAAATTGCCAAAATCACATTTCAATGTTTTTTCATAAAACTGATGTTATTCTAGAACTGGGAGTACATATTTTACGTACTTAAAATGGTCTTCCCAATTTTTTTTGTAAATGAGGATGTCATCAAAAAACACCAACACAAACTTTATCAAAAATGGCATGAAAATATTATTTATCAAACTCTAAAATGTATATGGTTTGTTTGTAAATCTAAAATACATGACCATAAACTCATAATGGCCTTCATGAGTTCAAAAATATATTTTATGTATTTCCTCTTCTCATATTTGAATATTATGATACCCATAGTGAAGATCTAACTTGGTAAAATAAACCACACCATGTAATTCATCTAGAAAATCATTAATTACTATAATAAGAAACTTATCTTGATGGTGTAATTTTTAAGTTCTATGTATTATAGGCACATACTCCAAGTGTCATGATTCTTATACACCATAACCACTAGGGAGGAATATTCATGTTGGTTGTGTCAAATAATTCCTGCCTCCAACATTTCCTAGACCATTTTTTCAATTTCATTATTTTAGGAATATATATACCTATAGGGTCTAATGTTGGGTGGTATACTTATGGGAATTATTCTGGTGGCATGATGATGCACTCATATTTGAGGAAGTCCTTTTGACATGTCACCAAAATAATAAATGGTAATCTAGCACTATTTGTAAATTAGGATGGGTAGAATTCTTAGTTGATTCAACTTATATAGAAAACAAGTCTGCCATAAATCCTTAAACACATTTTATGATAATATTCATCATCTGATGGGAACTATCCAGTCATGGATATTTATCAATTAATCCATGTAGTTCAAATTTCATGCCTTCTAAATCAAATCACATGAATAGTTCTTGGACATTCATCTCAAAAATGCCAAAATAGTGAGTCATTACACTCCTAGGACAATGTCAACCTCTCCCATGGGAATAGAAAACATATGTGAATCTAACATGTAGTCTCCCATATAAATATTAATATTATGGCATTTTATAGAATAGTTCATGGTACCATCATCTACAATCATGACCTAGTTTTTTAAAGCTAGGTAAATGAGATAGATCAAACAAGTAGACAATTTACTATTGATGAAGATGTGTTTACTCCTAGATTCAGTCAACATAGTCATCTTTTGATTCTTGAGGAAACCAACCAACTTAAGAGTTTTAGGATTACTAGTATCATAAAGTGCATGATAGGAAATAGTAAGTTGAAAATATTCAAATTCATCCTCAGGTTTGTCCAAACCTAAACCTAAGGATTCATCATCTTCATCATCATCATCATTGGCACCTTCAATGTAAAAAAAAATCTTTTCAACATATTATGTCCTTTGCTCCATTTTTTGTCACAACCAAAACACAAAATTTTTACACACCTTTCCTCAATTTGTTGAGGGGTCAATTGGGTAGGCTGCATAAATGATGGTGCTAGTAAAGTGCGTTCACTAACATTAATGAAAGGTATGTGTTTGAGTAGATATTTTTTATTTGCCATGCATTCCCTTAGGATGGCTTTAAATATTGAATTAGGACTAAACATTTGGACCTCCAACTAGATGTTATGTTTGAGGTCACCTAATAGTAGGTTAGTTAGATTTTCCTTAATGATGTCCACCACACATAAGGAGAGATTATAAAATTAAAGAATATAATTCTTTACATTCTCATTTTAACATAGTTTGGATATCTAGATGAATTATTTTTCTAAGATATTTTTACTATAGTGGAGGTTTATCTCTTCATAAAATATAAACCAAGAATTCAAAAAACCCTTATTTTTATTTTAAGCACACAACCATCAATACCAATCTATATTTAGAGAGGCTATGACCACATTTTTTAACATGGATTATAATGTAGATCAAATAAATTTTAAATTTGAGTGATCCATGTGAGTGGATTATTACCATATAACTTGTGTAGGTCCACTTTTGGCAACACTAGCTTCTAACCAGGATTGGCAATGTGATTGTTTGGAGGGTGAGAACCAAACTAGAATGGTGGAGGGTTATTTTGTAATGGATGAGATAAAAATTTGTTAAATTACCCAATTATCTATTATAATTTATATTTTAAACCATTTAGGTCCCCTCTCATCCCTATTATGTCCCCTTTAATCGCATTGAGATCATATTTCCACATTATGTCAATCAACTATGACTAAATTTTATGAACCACCTATAAAATATATTAATTATAAGTTTCATAATCCATTTTGTCTTTGTGATCATTTTAAGGGTTTATTTCCTCTTTTTGTGTCTATGACTGTTAGGACCAACCATGCACAAACCCTATGAGTGTTTCAACCCCCAAAAATATGTATCATCGATGAGAACATTATGATCACCTTACCAATATGAATCCAATGACTACTAATTTTCACAAGGGTGAAAAATTTTGTCCCAAAAAAGAGTATTGGTGGAATACATCATTATGATCATCTTGCAGAGATAAATCCAATGATTGCTAATTTTCACAAGGTGAAAATTTTTTCAAACCTTTTTTTATTATTGTTTTAGAAAATAACTTTGAACAATACTACAATGATGGAAAAATTAAATTATTCCTAGATCTCAAGTTATGTTTTTTATTCTTCAACTTGTAGGAGATGTGAAACACTAGATCTAAAAAAATATCACCATATAAACTTGCCTAAATTGAAGATATAATACCAATTGTAATGAAATTAATTAGATGTTTGCATAGTAGAATAATATATCACATAAATGATAGAAGAGATAATAAATCCACATAATAATTAATAGAAGATCAAAATGATTGATAAATATAACTAAGCCACTTCAAGAAGGAAACCTTCATAACAATGTAATAAGAGATGAATTCACAATATGCTGATAAAATACTAACCAATACATCCTATACATACTCTACATATCCATGGTTATTCCATAGGCTGATCATACTAAGAAAATTGATAAATTCAATAATATAATATGAAGGTATATAAGCCACAAGTCAGCCACACATATCCTTAGATGCACTATAGGTTAAGGTTGTAGTAGAGTTAAACAAACATGTAACAAAAAATTGAATACACCTAGTGATTATAATGGAATCACAGGGTCACAAAGTCAAAAATGCTTCATGGACATGTCAATTTTTTAATTTTACCTTAGACTAAGATTGGTTTTATTAATCATGAAGATATGTATCTCGAATGAAAATTTATGAAACTTGATCTAAGATTAAGATATAATGTGGTCATCAAGTGATTAATTGTTTCACAAGGGTACTAAATTAAATGTAGAATTTTCAAATTTAGATAAGTGTATGTGGAATTCACTTTGGTTTTACAAGGGTACAATAGCTCAATTTTATGGTCAATACATAATATTATTCAATACTAGTATATGGTGTAAATAGGTTTAAATTTGTGCACTAATATGTGTGAATATTACTTACATGACATCATGATGTGATTTTTTAATATGAGGTAAATTTTATATAAATATTAAATAATATTGTGAAAACTATTAGGTGGTAATAGAATAACTATGGTTGACATAATTGGAACCTAATTTCCCACTAGTTGGAATCCAATAATAGAAGCATTAGAATCAAATATCACACTAGTTAAAACCTATATATATATATATATATATATATATATATATATATATATATATATATATATATATATATATATATATTTGGAATCTTATATCATAATAGTTAAAAACCAATAATAAAAATATTACAATCCAATTTCATCAATTATAAAATTATAAATGGAAATATTATAAGTCTAAATTCTAGGACATATGTCTAGATTTAATGAAATCATGGTTGATTAGACTCAAAAATGATCTCATATACCTATTTATTCTTTGCACATGTAATGTGTGTGTGTGTGTGTGTGTGTGTGTGTGTGTGTGTGTGTGTGTGTGTGTGTGTGTGTGTGTGTGTGTGTGTGTGTGTGTGTGTACTCTATGTGTGTGTACAGATCTGCACAAGCAAAGCAAATCTTGATTTTAATATGATATTTCTAATTTTATTAATATCAGTTAATGGTATCATATTTTAATGACTAAAGTGTAATGAAAAAGATATATTTTTTTTTAATTTTTAGCATCCCACAACCATTCTGATAGATACACATATAGCCTTTAGTTGACTATACTTTGGAGTCACAAATCACCCATAACAATTGGGAACCATGTGCAACCACTATCCATGGGTATCTAAAATAGGTGGAAATTTTTTAGAATTAAATATAACTTCCAACTATCATCTCCAAATGTAATCTAGATCATTCAACAAAATATAGTAGTCATGTAATATTATGAAAAGTTGTTATAACGATGTTGTAACTCCATTGGACCATGTTTTCATTATTGGATTGCATGGCCATTTGATTTTAACCATCATAACAACCTTCTTATCTTGATTTTATTTATACAATAGTATGGAATCTTATATTTGTAACCCATTATGTCTTAATTTGTATAATAATCACTTATCTCCCTTATATAAGGAAAATAATTTTAGGCACAACTAGCATAGAATAAAGGTATAAAGTGAGTGATAAGTGAAAAAGTTGTTTTTATGTATAAATAATTTTATTAATACATAATTGATCAATTCAATTGAATTAATGTGATTTGAGGTATTTGAAATCAAGGAAGGGGTTTGATTACAATTTTAACTAAGGAAGGATCACTTGCAAGGAGTTTATGTGGCAATCTTATCTATTAAGTAGATATCTTAATTTTTGTGTGCATTTACATTATATTTTTGTGTGTGTAGCTTTGGTTTGTGTAGTTCATTTCATTACAATTAATTTTTATGTGTGATTGATAAATTATCTTATGTTCAAGGTGTAGGAGGCTTTTCAAACTTTATTAATTTCCTTTATGCACATTTATTTTATGAAATTTATCTTTCATAAAAGTGTGTTTACATTATGATATTCAAATTATTTCAAAGTGTGTTTCCTATATGCAACCATTAATACCTTATCTTTTCAAATAGTCTAATGTGCATATATATTGTTGATACCTTAACAAAGTATATGGACCCTAGGTTAACAATTTCATAAACAAACAATATCAATAAACCAAGTGGCTAACTTAATTTTAATTGTCCGTTGGTGGGTGAAATAAATAAATAAGCATACATGGACGTAGAACAATCTTGATAAACAAAGCATTATGCACAGACCAAATATACATAAAGGCAATATTTACCATGGGAAAACCTCTACGAGGTAAAATACCCACCAAAAGTGATTTTCATATATCAAGAAATAATTTTACCCCAATACAAATTCTCTTATCACTTCTCCTTTCCAAAATAACCTTCATAAAATTATTGAGTAAATTTCCATGAATAATTCCATAAATTTGAATATAATAACCATTGGGGGTAAACCTTATTTTATAGCAAATTTTGAAGGGAGGTGACCATTGTGAATAATGGATCCAATCATCCAAAAGAGTCATTAAATAAAATATTGGTAACTATGAAATAATTATAATAAAGTTATTTATTTTCATGGTCTTTCCACCTCGTTTTAATAAATAATATATTATTATTATTTAATAAATAACTTAATATAGACTAAAGGTTAAATAATCTCCACTTATTCATTAAATACTCTAACACCCATATTTTATGCTAAGTGGAGATAAAATCCATTCCCTATTATAATCACAACCATAAGGAGTGGGGTGAATCAATGTACAAATTTTTCTTTCAATTCCACTTATCATTCATTAATCATTTAAACTAATATAGGGATATAAAAATGCATAATTAACCATTCATATGAGCATGAAGAAGGAACATAACAAATGGACACAAGATATACATGGGAAACACTCATGGTGGATAAAAAATAAATGAATCAATATTTAGTGAGGCACTAACCCCACAAGGAGCACCAACCCCTCACTAGTAAAGAGCCAACTCATCTAGGACTTTAGTAAACACCAAATTTCAAGGATGTACCAAATCAGCCATTTGTAACCTATTATCACATTTGGACACCTTTTTATCAATCAAATTATGATGATTACCTTCTTTTTCTCTTCACACTCTTTTATCTCTCTCAAACAGCCTATTAGTCCTCTTCACTCAACTAGCCCTCTTCTTCGTAAAAGTAGGTCAAATGACATTGCTCATCATCTTTAGAATTAATATTAAAAATTCATGAAATATTCATCATTCCTCTCTTATTTTATTCAAACCATCTACCTATTTTATAAACTCTTATTTCATTCATTCATTTCCTTAATTATTCTAACTAGTTAAATTAGGCCTATTAGACCTTCTTCTTCTACATGACTCTTACTCTTACATACATTGATAATTAAAAAAACATATCCATACTTGTATGACATTTTTAATATATCAAAAATTACTTTTCACAAGTGTAAAAACCACTACATAGGTCGGTCACCACTCATAAGGACCAAAACCACCACTAGGCCTAATAGAGACCTAATGCAATTAGGCCTTCTCAAAGCACTTGTTTCACCATGGCCACCTTGGAAAAACTTTATACTCCAAAAATGGATGAAAATTTTCACACACACTTCAATTAGACACTTTATAATCTTACATTAGGTCCCCCACACCATTTAACTCATTCCACTCCTTGAACCACACCATTAGGCCTTCTCACTACTTGAAAGTTTATTTTGAATATCTAAAGCATATAATAAAAATATATAAAAAAATCACATGGATATAATGTAAATTACCTAATTTTTATCATTATGTACATTATAATTCACCATTAAGATCAAAATCCTCAAATTAATAACTTCCATATGCTCATTCAGAACTGCAAACAGGGTTCAAAAACCCAATCAATAACCTTTAATTTTTCACACATTCATAAAAGTTTATCATGAATAAAAATAAATTAAAATTAATATGTGATACCTATTTAATAACTTAATTTAAATTTTATTCTTCAGCTCTTGGCATAATGACTCAAGAACATCAATCTTACTAACAAAAAATTGCCTAAATGCTCCAAAACATAGTCATGGAAAGAATGACTTAGAACACCTGTCGATTCACTTTCATGAACTTAAAATGGGTTTATATGATCATAAAAAATACTAACATTAAATTAAAACAAATATATTATAATATTAAATATAAATGTTTATCTTGCAGACCAATCTCATGTCTTCACCCTACACAGGCCTCACTACATTAGATAGGTCATTTTGAGAGCAACTTTCTACTTGTACATAAGCATCTCCAAATATTATATTCAAATTGGATATGTTTTAAATGTATTTAATAACAACCCTATAGAATTTTATTCATCCCTAATCCACTACAACCCATCCCTAATTGTATTCCCACTTTTGCCTATTTTTTTCAATGTCTTCCTCACTAGGCCTTTTTAATGATAGGCCAACTTCCATGAATGGTTTATTATATTTTAAGTATATAACCTGATTATAAAATTACATGGGAACAAAATAAAATTATAACATATCATCCTCCAATCATTTTCATGCTTTGACTTGGTCAACCCTTTTTGCTACATCAAAAATCTGAGAAATAAGAAGTTTCTTTTATCTTTCACTCACTCTTTCGACAAACCAGTACCACTTAAATGTAACTACAAGATTCATATAAATGTTCCAATAAAAAAATAGAAAAACATTTTGGGCCACTTTTTAATCACATCTTCCATATCGAGTCACTATTAGGGTTTAGAGAGGGTTTAGACTAATTTCAATTCTTAACAATTATTCATAAATATTAGGTCTTCAACCCATAAAATAATGAAAAAAATTTGAGCTAAGACCCTTCCAAAACTACCATGAACTACTTGGATACTCATGCAAAGGTTTCATGTGTCAATGACCATAATAAAATCATTCTTGGGTTTGTAATACCTCATTTTGTACACATAAAAAAACTTAAAACCGAATTTCATGCTTTCTCCTTCTGACTTTGACCTCAAACTTGGTTATCACACTTAAAAAAACATCTCACACCTATGAAAATTATCTCATGAGCTTTGGAACCTTAGAAAATAAACTTGACCCCTTCTTAGGCCTAACTAGGTCTCTTTTCACATTAGGCCTTGAATTTCCAATCACACTTAGACCTTGAACACACCTTGAAAGCTCTTGTAATATTCTCAAAACCTCATACTCATGTCATACAAAATAATACCATGATCACACACTACCAATCTTCTTCTCACAAGCCTCAGAATACTCACCTCAACATGCTACCAAGCCTATGCCTTCTCACTAGGTCTTGAAAGTACATGGCTCATGAACTCAACCTTAATAGCAACAAATAAAATTACATAATGAAATTAATGACAATTTCATGAAATCAATTACAATTCCATGCATACCTTACAACACATTCTCAACAATCTCCCCCTTTGTCATTGATGGCAACCACTCATTAATGGCAATCATTTAAAGAAGATTCTCTTATTAGGATACATCTCCATACAAATAAATATCCCCCTTTGAAATTAATGACAAAAAACTAATTGAAAAAAAATTTAATGAATAGGAATAAAAGATCATATCAACAAGCTCCCACTATCTCACTGCATACCTCAGACATCTTTTTCTTGACAAACTGATATGACTCTCCCTTTGACATCATAACTTATTCAATTCTTTCCTACTCTTGGATCTGAAAAACCTCCTTATTAGTTACCCTTAATCCCTTGACTTACGTAGTGACTATTAGGAGCATGAATCACACCTAATTCTCATATCAGATGTTTAAAAGTAGCCTTTAGAAGAGGCTTAGTCAAGATTTTAGGCACCAAAAATATGCAAACTATGATCTTTAATGTCAAAAACACCCCTTGACTACCTAGGATCCTCTTAGGACAAAATACATATTTCAGGCTTAACCAATCTCACCCACAACCAATTTAACTTAATTGGCTCAACCTATCCTTTTAACCCTTTTTCTTCGGTACTTGAATGTTGATGGTCAGGGTACACCTCCTCAACCAAAATAATGCAAACCACTTATCATGATTTTCTAAATATAACTTGTCTAAATATTGTTACAAGCCTTTGTATGGATAATTTATAATTATATGACCTAGTTTCACCTTGATTTCCACCTATTGCTTGCACATATAAAAAGAGAGGAGCTGGGAGGTCAAAAGGATCAACAATTATTATCAAGATCTCATGTATTTAAGATTTTCTCTTATAGGTCAATCAACATAATCAGTGTCATTAGGAATCCAATAATCACACTGAGAGCCAACTCACCATCACCTCTTAATCAAGTTCTCAGGTGCCATTACTCCACTTAAATTAAGCTAGATTCTACTAACAGGTTAACTAATTCAATCACTCACCCAATCAACTTTTGATGAGACGAGTATCTATTTAACAATATTCATTTATTTTATTTTGTAACCAACCTAGACCTTACATATCTCCTATAATTCATTTTTAGGATCCCATATTTATCAATTTGACAACCCAGATCTAGACACAGTAACCATCGATGGTTGACTCAACCATTGATGGTCTACCCAACCATCAACGATAAGCTTGACCACTGATAGTTACCCCAACTATCGATGGTCACTATAGTAGTGAAAATTTTCAATTTATTTTCACCTACATACCAATAACCAAACCTAATATCCTATGTTTTTATTTTTTTATATATCCCTTTCTAATTTTTTGAAGTAGACTCCAACTCCTTAGCACTAGTATTAATTAGCTTAATCACTATTTTTATCATTCTAGTCTACTTATTAATAAGTATTCTTATGTTCAATTTTAGTAACTTTTGATTATTGATGCAAGTACATTATTTTTAGTTTTGTGAACTTAATTGTTTAAAATGTGTGGATTGATAGCCCCTAAGGAAGCTCTTGCTTCTAGAATCTAGCTATCACTACGCAATCTACCCAACTATCTATCTAATAAATAAGTTTGATTTAGTGCTTTCTTATCTATATGTATTCTTCCCAATATAAAGAGGATCTCTTCACCATCTTCTGATTCAACACACATATAAATAAATAGATTTTTCAACCATACTCGTATCAGGTTTTTTTTCTCTTTTTTATAACTAAAGCTGAAAATTTACATGAAACATTCTCACACACCTAGTTAGACCCTTGAGTCTCTTCTCACATTTTTCTTTGCATATTGTATGATATCCTATCTATATGTGATCATAAATGAAAATAAAATTTATTTTGGGCTTAAAATCAATTACATCAATTGCATTCATTTAATATGAGTTTATTTTTTATTAAATCATAGTAACCTTATCATAACACCACGTTTTATTACACACACTAGCCAAACCACTTTCATAAATCAAACATGAAAATAATTTGAGACAAGCCTTGACTAGGATTTCATCACCTAGTAGTGACCTTACTCTCTCTTTCGGTAATCCTACTTGGAGGTCATTACCAAGGGGAAAACCCACTCAGCTCTCTAGTTGAGTATAAATTTTGGAATTTGATATATATTGGGAAAGCACCTGACAACCTTATCATTATGGTGTGTAAAGTGAGGGGGTAGACCCCAATACCAAGCCATGTACAAATTCTAATATAGATTATTTTTAGAGCCTTAAAGAAAACCTAAAACCAACCTTAGATTTCTTCTCTAGTACCTATTTTACAAGCCAACTTCCATCACATATTTCTTTAAAACTAAGGCATAATCTAAAAGTGAGATTAAAACTAACTTCTAGGTTTAACATACTTTATAGTGTGTATTTCGATTACCTTGGTAACTTTCTTGTCTTATTCCTATTTAAGTGGTGAGTTTATTCTTGTATTCTCACCCCTTTCTTGCATGGCTCTCACTCACCAGTACTGAATAGACCTAGCAAAGCAGAACCTGTCACTCAAATCAACCTCTTTTACCTCATCTATGGAGTACATCTCCAAAGTAGAAGACTCACCCCATCCTTTGGGAAGCCCTACTTTTCCTTAGGTATTTTCCCAATAAACCATGGAATTTACCACTTTTTGGACAACCCAATTTACCTTCAACACTACCTTAACACCTCCCCTCACCATGCCCTAGTTTCAACTCCATCTCTAGATCCTCCTTATGGTATGCCATCCTACCTTATAGGGGATGTTTCTATTTCCATGGTCACTACCCAACATTTTACTACCTAGGCATCTTCATATACTAACAAATTTAACACCATAGCTGAAAACAAACCAATCCAAGCAATCATTACCCTAACACCTTCTACCCCTACCAATGACTCCACCTTAAGAATAACCCAACCACTAACCCATTATACTTTGCCCACTATTGAAGCACCTACCACTAGCACTACCAACCTTCCCTTATTAACCCTAACCCATTGATCAATGACCCCTACCAAACTTGGTGGTATCCATACCCTCTACTTCACCATCCATTAGCATGAATGTCACTACCTCACCTATTGTCACCAACCATACCCAGCCCGTAAGAATCCCTCAGTAGGTACCAATCATGCCCAACCTAGGATACATCCCTAACCCACTAGGGTATATACCCATGACCCAATCACCATCATCTACCTACCCTTACATACCACATACCCCACCTCCAACATCCATATTCCAATATATGGTATCCCCTTAACCACTAACCAATTACTAGTATATCACTCAACCACAACCGTAGTATGCACCTTATAATCCTTTGGGTACACCACCTCAAACTAACTTAATAAATATGCTCATGGACAAGATGATAAACCTCAAGTCATCCATTTTAGGGGCTAATAACATCCTATCCTATGATCATATTTGAAATGAACCTATCCATCCTTTTGTCCCCATTAGACCTTATCCTCCTTAGTGGGAACTTCCAAAATTTACTAAATTTCAAAGTAAGGAAGATCCCCAGTAGTACCTTAGGGAATATAGGCACACACATTACATGATTACTTTTAATGATTCCCTTATCCTTTGAATCTTCCCCATGTATTTATTTAGCCCAATAATTGACTGGTATAGTTCCATCACCAAGCATTCAATCTTTTCCTCCACCCAACTAGCATAGGTCTTCTTGGATCACTTTTTCATTAACATTTCCAATAAGGTCTCTATTAGGACCTCTATTTTAGTAGGCAATTCGATGATATATTTGTTACTAATTTTGTCTCCCATTAGAGAAGCTTGATTAATTAGCTTTCATTTTCCTTACCTCAACTTGAAATTATAGAACTTTTTTGCATAGGCTTGTACCAAACATATTTATTCTACATTACGTGTCCAAAGCTTCAGAACTTTTGATGAAGATTTTACCATAGCATGTAATCTAGAAACCTAAGCCATAGATGAGGATTAATTGACATTCTAAAATAAGAACTCTACCTTCAAGACCAACAAAGCCTCCCTTTCTAAACTGGGTAATCAAGCTAATATCATGACCAAGAGCAAGGGAACCACAAATGTAGTTGTCCTTAAAAAATACCCCTCCACCTAATGTCAATAAAAAAAATTCTCTCAATACCTCTAACTAAAACACAAAGAACCCAAACCAAAGCAACCAAAAATAATTCACTCCACTTGAATAATATTATCCTTAGTTTTAGAGAAGCTATTGAAAGCTAACCTCATACAAATCCCTCCCATCAAACCTTCTCAGCAGTTTGATTCTTCTCACCCTACACCTACTTGGTACAATGAGAATGACCTTTGTGCTTTCCATCAAGTAATTGGACATGACATTAGTTGATGTAACACCTTTAAGAACATTATCCAAAACCTCATTAATAAGAGGGTAAACACGTCATATAACCCCAATTCCCCTCAAAATTAAGATCTCAACATCTTCAAGAAGCCTTTTCCTAACCATGCCCCTACCAAAAATAATAACACCTAGGCTAAATGTTCTCATGATGCCCACATAGTCAATATATTTCTTGTTATGCTTATCAATGGAGAACCTATCATCCAACCTACTTATTCTTCCCCCTCCTCATCTATCAAGGTGGTGGAGCCACCTTCCCTTCCTTTGGATACCCAAACCAAGGAAATTAATTTCTCCCTATCTTCACCCATTGAGGCTTAGAATCATCAAGCACCCATTTTACCAGCATATCCAAGCAAGAAATCACTCCTAATTCATCATCTCCCTTAACTATATAATAAACCACTACTCCTCTGAACATCATTCCTAGTGGAGAAACTTTATCACCAACCCCTCTCATAGAGGATCCATCCATACCAAGCTTACATCCTTTGATTGATTAAATAGATGAAGCTACCAACCCTCTTCCTCAACTCATAAATTTATCCTTTATATCCACTACCCAAGGAGTAAGACTAGTATATAGACCTTTTTCTAAACTAGTTCAAAAATTGGATTTTGTCACAAGACCAGATATGGAATGAGCCACTTTTTGAAAACACTTGGGGCTCCTTTATGATAATAAATCCAACCTTCCAATACCCCTTCAAACAAAAAATCCATCATATTTCCACCTCCTCTTAAACCAATAAAAACTCTCTCAACCAACCAAGATAATCATACCTCAAACAACTAAACCACCAACCAAGCCCTTCAAAGGCTTTGGTGCCTTCCCTAAAAGTTTTTTGGCCTTCCCATCTTTGAAAGTGGAATTATGCCTACCTATACATATGCTTTAGCCTCAAACCATACCAACCAAAGGAGTGAGATTGTTAAAGGGCCACATGGCTAGGATTATACCTCCATCTACCTTACCTTCTATCTTGGGACCTCATCCCTTAACTTTTCTTAAAAAGTAGGCTCCTTTTAACATATGTCACCCATTGTTATTGGTTATACCATCTCACTTACTATCTAATATACCATTCTTTCTTGAATTACCAATAACTATATTATTGACCTCAAACCCTTCAATAAATAGCATACTCAAACTAAAACCATTAACTAGGAGCACTATCTTACCAAAACCCCCTCTCACCAAACCAATTACCATAAAAGCACCTAACTTCCCAACTAAAACCATAACCTCTAGGCCCTTCCCACCTCCATTTGAGTCTTAATCAACCATTTTTCAAAGGTTTCTCCAAGCCTCTTGCCTCACCTTACCCCTATTAGACCTTTTGATCCTCTTGGTTCAAAAACAACCTGATATAATGACTGTCAAGTTTGTTCCTATCATACGATGCCTAAGCATGATATAGAGAACTATAAATCTCTCCAAGCCATCACCCATCAATTATATTATGAGGATTATCTTTTACTAGATGAACTTACCTCAACCCCTCTACCAACATACCCAATAGTCATTTACCAAAGCATGCCTAATCCCCCACTCTCACCTTAGAGTGACATGGAACCTACCCAACCTCCTATCACATCTTTACCTTCTATCCACACTATTAATTTGGTCACATCTTTAGATAAAGTTAATACTAAGGTGTCAATTATATGGACATACCCATCTTCTCATCCTAAACCAAACTAGATCCCAATCTCTTCATCTTTATCTAAGCTGAAAGTGACCATCTTAGGCACATCTAAAGATAACCCCTCTAAATCCATCAGGAGGGTCATTCTTAAGAAACTCCACCAGACCCTAGCTAATATGAGCCTCTAAGATCTCATTTCCACCTCACCTGACCATTTCCAAGCCATGATCGAGGCTATGCAAGCCATTGAGGTTACACCAAGAGAATCCTAACCTATAGAGGCCTCCGTAGGTGATCTCTAACTCTCCATAGTTTTTACCTTCAAGGAATCAAATATACCTTCTATCAACCCTAAGGACTTAGATCGTCCTCTCTTTATTACTACCCATATCAAAAAAACATTAATCAAATAGGTTATGATCAGTGGGGGAGCTAGTATCAATATCATCTCTTTCCATGCCTATGACCAACTCAAATTATCAAACAATATCATGTCCAAAACTCCTACCATCCTTATATCCTTTAACAACACTATGACTACTACCTTAAGAATTATTATCCTCCACATTTATCTAATACCTCACACACTCCCTAAACTTTTCTATGTAGTCAAAGGTGAATTCTAGTATAATGTTATGCTAGAGAGACCTTGGATCTATGCTATGGTTTACATACCTTATACCCTTCATCATTGTGTCATGTTTGAGCATGAGAGTCAAGTTGTTACCATAAAATCTAACACAAGCCATTTTGTAGCATGAAACATGACCTATCATCCTAATGATCTTCTCATACCTCCTTCAAAATCACCCTCACCATCTACAAGCAAGCCGTCAACCATGGAAGATGAAGCTCTTATTTCCTTTTCCATAGAGGCATCTACCCACTCATATATTCTCATAGAGTAAATACCCAGTATTGATCCCTTGGAATCTACCTTCCAATGGCTTACCCTTGGATAATATTAGATCCTTACCCTTGATGTTTTCCCTACTCCCTAAGAGTATGGTAAACTCAACCACCAACTAGGTTATGACCCCAACATTGGAGCCATTATTTCCTTAGGGCCTCTAACCTATCAAACCCACTTTATTTATGGGGGACTTGAAAATCCACTCAATGATGCCACCACCCCCTCTTCACCTTAACCATTTACCTCTACCTTCTCTTACTTATGCAATCTAGACTTCACCAAAATATACCTTCATAGGTTTACCTAGAAAGGATTTGGCTTAGGATGATATGAGCATGGTCCACACATATTAACCTTGATTGAGACCAAAAACCCTCATGAGAAGCATAGCCTTGGTTTCATTCTACCTAATAAAAAGAAATAAAAACAACCCACCATTACCATTATTGAATAAGAGGCCCCTTCCTCACCAACATCCCATCTACCTAAATGTGATGATAATGACATCATCCCACCCAATTTTTTTCATCAACATGATCAACCTTAGACCCCTAGATTATTAGAAGGAAGGGGTGACCATATCCATCCCTTTGACCTATCCTAAGATGATAGGAGGAGATTATTCTACCATTCACACTATTTAATTCCATGATGATGATTCTATTCTCACCTACCTTGGTGCACCTGATTCTTCAATCTGCAAAACCTACTCATAAAGACCTTAACCATGTTGAATGGATTCACCATGGATATCAACCTAGGCACTCCAGATAGCCCCCATGTTTTCAAGATGGGATAATATTTAAAATTTAAGTAAATTTAGGACTTCTCTACATTTCTCCAAGACCATAGTATTGCATTTACTTGGTCATACACTAACAAGCCTGGTATTGACCTAGCCATTGATACGCATAACATCATAACCAATCATGAAGCAAATCCTGTCAAATAGAAACTTTTATGAATACATCCTCACATAGCCCTTCTTGTGAAATAAGAGCTTCAACATCTCATATTTGTCAACTTCATACAACCCATTAATTATCCTTAGTAGGTTTTTAATATTGTACCTATCACCAAATCCATAAGGGGACTACATATCTATGTGGACTTTTGTGACCTCAACCACGCTTGCCTAAAGGATGAATTTTTTCTACCTAGAATTGACCAACTTGTTGATCTTACAACCATCCATGAGATGTTGTATCTCATGAATGGATTCTCATGTTATAATTAGATTGTGATTGCCCCTGAAGATCAACAGAAAACTATCTTCATCACCCCATGGGGGACCTTTTATTACAGAGTCATGCCCTTCAATCTCAATAATGTTGGTACAACCTACCAACATGTTATGACATACATCTTCCATGACCTTATCCATAATTTTTTTAATACTACGTGGTTGACCTACTCAAAAAATCCAAACTCCAAAAAAACCAACTAGTCATTCTCAAGATTATATTTGAGAGACTTATCCATTACCATGTCTGCCTTAATCCCAAGAAATGTATTTTTAGGGTATTATCAAGAAAATTTATTGGATTCATTGTTTCCCTTTAGGGAATCAAGGTTGATACAACCAAAATTAAAGCCATCCTTGAGATGCTACCCCAAATCAATCTTAAGCAACTCCATAGTTTGTAGGGGAAACTCCAATCCATTCTTTGCTTTATCTCTTAGCTCTCTAACTAGTTTCAACCCTTCCATCACCTCTTAAAAAAGGATATATCTTTCAATTGGAATGTTGATTGTCAAAAATACTTTGATGCACTCAAGATTACCTTCTATCTCCACATGTCCTCATACCTCCTAGGGATGACCAACCTTTCTACCTTTATATCTCTACTACTAACCATTCCCTAGGGGAAATACTTGTATTTATAACCAATTGGCTGACACACCTCTAACAAAAAACCAACCCCCTCCCCTTGGATTTATAGATGAGTCTATCACAACCTTATCTCCAATAGATTTCACCTATTAAGTCACCATGTTCTTCAATAGATCAAAGTGTCAATGTGGTGGGGGATATGGAATCATCCTTATCCCCCTTGCTAATAAACCCCATCCTTATGGATAAATATGAATCCGTAGTAATATGTATTCAAACCATGTTATCTTTGGGAGTTAGAACAATTAACAACTTTTCTAACTCCCAACTTATGGTCCATCAAGTTAATGATATCTACTATTATAAGAATGAAATTTTATAGTTAAACAAACAAATAGTTGTAAAACTCTTAGCATCATTTAAACACTATCAAATTAAAACCACCCCATGATCTTCCAAAAAGTTCACTAACACCATGGCTTCTCTTGCTTCCTAGATCTCATCAACACCCTCAGACTCCAATCTATCAGTCATTGTCCATCACCTCATAAAACCTTCCTATGTCAAGTCAGACACTCTAACCATCTTTAATATGGACTAGATCCAACCTAACCTTTGGTATAAACAAACCTTAAACTACCTTAACCTTGGAATATCTCCCTTTGTCCTCTAAATTAATGCCCATCGAGGGTTTATTTAGAGAACCTCTTGTTCCACCATTATGGAATATATCCTCTATAAACATGGCTTCAATGTCCTCTTCTATTTCCTATGTGGTTAAGAATCCTCTCACGCTATCAAGGAAATACATTATGGTATTTTTGGGGCTCACTTTAGTGGGATCACTATAGCTAAACACATCCTTCACCTTTATTATCACTAGCCTACACTTAACCATACTATGAAAAAGTGTGTCAAGTGTCAACAACATGCTAATTTACATCATCACCCCAATCGTAGCCTTTGAGTTTCCACTTATTTATGGCCTTTTTCATAATGGTTTTTGGACCTTATTGGTGAAATAACCCCCACTCTTCATCGTAACATCACTGCAACTAAATATTTCACCAAATAGGTGGAGGTTATTGCTCTTGTCTCAACAAAAGCTGAGATGATTATCAGAATTATCACCCATCACATCATTTATCACTTTTATGTTCCCCATAAGATCATCATCGACAATAGTAAATACTTAAAAAAATAAACTTAAAAGTCTTTGTGACGTATTTAGAATCAAACTAAGCTTTTCATCACCCTATCACCCATAAGCCAATGGGTAGGCAAAAGCCTCTAACAAAACTCTTAACAACATGCTTACCAAAATGGTCAATGCCTCAAGTTAAGATTGGCATTTGCACATCCCTTTCACCTTATGGGCATATCATACTAGCATCTAAACTATGATAGGTGCTACACCTTTTTCTCTAGTGTTTGCATTTGAGGCTATATTGCCTCTTGAAGTCTAAATACCTACTCATTGTATATCTTTGCATGACATTATTTCAAAAAATGATTACCATTAAGAATTTTTAACTCAACTTGAACTACTTGATGATCATCATTTGGACACTCTTTCCCATCTCTGTGTCTATCAATAATAGATCTACACCTAAAAGTGTGAGAATTCAATACTGAAGACCTCATTTTCAAGGAAAATCAACATTTAACTAACATATATATATATATATATATATATATATATATATATATATATATATATATATATATATATATATATATATATATATATATATATATAATTAAAAGGGGAAAATTTATTTTTAGTTGGCTTCAACCCTACATCATAACCCATATGTATGGATCATGAACTTATCATTTTTCCTTTCTTAAAGGCAAACTAGATCCTAAGCCTCTTAACACTTTGCATCTTTGTCCTTTCTAGTTTTAAAGAGGGCTCACAATTATCATTTGTCTAACTTAAGCTCATCCCCTACAAACCACATTCATTTCACTCTTTTAGGAGAAATAGACTATAGTTGAATCATGCGATTATCCATCACAGTCAGCCTAATCTTGAATTGTGGGTACCATGGCTCTACCCATGGCATGATTAGCATGGTACTTCCATCCCTTTTTAAATCAATTCCCATGGTCATTGCCACCTAAAACTCTCTTCACCTATGTAACCTTCTTGTGATCTTAGTTTTGCCTTTATAAAGGTAACCCCTTGAGAATGTATGAAAAATTCTATGTCAAGTAAAATCAATCAAAATCAAAAGCAAATATCAATATTCAAAAACTCATGAGTCATTCCCAAACATTTTCAACCTACTCCCTTCATGGATAGCTATTCAAAAACTCCATCTAAGATTGCAAAATGTAACATGGATTACTCCTTTGAAGGACAACTATCAAAGTCATTTGAACTAAGGATATAAACTTAGACCACTCCCTCAAAGGATGGCTAAGTAAAGCATTTATCAAAGCTAGCAATTCCTTGGAAGCTTCTTGTATTGTTCAACATCCCCAACCTTAATGTAAAATCAAACTAGTAAATGATCAAAAAGTAAAATCAAAATAAATGAGGAAATCTATAATTGCCTCTCATTAATAGACTTCCCACATTGATTAGTCTACACTTTATATACACACATAGACTTGCTTATAATATATTTTTGGAATCCTACAGAGAGGCATGCTAATCTCACAAGAAGGTTTAATTTTCACCTATCTTTCCTCTGTGCATCATATGCATGGGATTTATGAGCTTACTAGACCTAATGTGATTAAGATACCATCTATTACACTCAAAGTATGCTAATGCAAAGTGTTCAAGAGGCTTACTTTCATTAATCGAATTTAACTTTAGTTTTGTTAGATCCTTACCAATACACACATCAAGCCTTTCTTCCTTTCTCATCATTAGCTCACAAAATTCATGTGTCTCATAATTCTTCTTTCCCATATAGTTTATTATCTAAACCTACTTTATGTATTTTCATCACTTTCTTAATTATAATCACTTTACATTTCAATGATCATGAACAAAGGACATCAATAACAACTACAATATTGTGAACTATATCCATGAACTATATCATACATCATCTATCTATTTATATATGTTCATATTCATCTACTATAACATCACACTATTCCACCTTATAAAAATTAAACCATAATACTACATTAGCATAGCCATAAACTAAAACACCATCATTACAAAACATAATCAAACCATGAACCATAAACATGAGCATAAAACATCAAATCATTATAAACATAAAACATATATATGTCATTAACATCATCATAAACCTCATCATATATATCATGTCTATCAACTAAAGATACTTGTACTAATATATGAAATCTCTCTCATATACATCTTACATCATCGACATGTAGGTTGGTATCAAAATTGAAAACCATAATCATCATATCTTCTCATATATCAAGCTCTTAGGGTACCTGAACCACTACCACCCATGCCACTACTGATGGCCCCACTTGTACTTGTAATTTCACCTAAATTCCCATCAAGTGGTGGTCCCCTTGATACCCCTTCTTGACCCACTATGGAGGCCCACTAACCTAGAGTGGATATAGATGGCCCACCTACCAAACTGGCCTTGTACTCCCTATATCTCATCACATGTGGCAACTGTACCATCACCATAACCTCATAATATCTTAGCACCACAATGGTGTCTAAGTACCATCCCCTCAAAACTATATTATGTGGTCCTCTTCCTACTACTAGTGTCAATGCCCCTCCTACTTCTACCCTCTATCTAAGAGTACATCCATGTATATAGGCTAATACTATGCCATGTATCCATATATAAACCTAGCATCATCTATTAAATCCTTAATGGGATTATCCTCATTCCCACTATCTAGAACTATAGGAGTAGGATATGGCACTAGTAATTAAATCTCTGAATCCTCCCTCCTATATCTAGTAATTGGGTTTGGGATACCCTGTACCAAACCAAACTACCAAATCACCCTATCAAATAGGATTGCTTCACTTCTCCCTCTTGATTGCCTACTATCCATCTATAGCTTTGAAGGGAGAGAGTTTACCTCTTATACCCTGGTCATATCAAAAATTACACATACATCTTCCAAGTAATATCTCTGATTGCTTGTGTAACAAGTGCACCCCTGAACCACTCTATATCATGGGCACCACCCCCTACACCTAATGTATCTGAATAATCCCTCCATTTCATGAAACTAATAAGTAACTTTACCTACATGTATCCTACCCATGATAATCCTACTAGTATTAACACCCAAATATGCTCATAGGCCCAGGAATGTAGAACCAGGCTAACACTAATGGCATATATCCTATGGTGCCTAAACCCCCATAACTCTCTATAGGTCTAAAAAATAAAAATAGGAACCCAAATAAATATTGTCTAATCTATCAAGAGATCCACCAATACCCCCAATACAAAATAGGGAGATATCCTGCTACTCAAATTTGAAAGCCCAAAACATGTCACTATAATCATGAGCATGGTCATGAGTCTCCTCTTAGGTGGATATCATTGATACAATGTCATGTACCTAAATCCCCTAGCATGCCATCAAACCTGATCACTCTTATCTCCATACAAGTACTTAATCAAATCATCTCACTCCTCATGCTCAATATGATAAATTGCCTCACCACATAGTGTAACTTTGGTAATCCTATGCACATCCTTAGGGAGAATGGTCATCTCCTTGATCAAAATCAAGAACATGTTCATATTAGGATCCCATCTCTTGATGAATGCTATGACCATAGATGCATCTTAGGGTACATGATGATAATACCTCATAGCTCCGAACCCTACCTCATCCATGTGGACCCAGTCATCTAGATTCATCCCCTCCTTTATCTTAGGAAAGATGTCACATATCTATATCTTCTCCCTAGCCTTCATCACATCAAAAAATTGGCTTAGTTACCTATACTATTATCTTCTACCCTACCTTTTACACACCTATCTTTTTCCATTATTCCTCCTAACCATCTACCTCATGACCACTACATTAAATTCTAGCATGTACGACTTACCTATTAGTAAAAATCTTCTTAAAAACACTTAAAATTTTTACCTACCCCAACCAACTGGTAGTGGTCATGGTGACCATTGATGGTCAGACCTAACCATCAATGGTCACTCTGGGTATCCCATGGCTAGAATGTCCAAACCCTATTCTACCATTAAAATTACCTAGACAACATTTTAATTGACATATCTAGATAACCTAATCCCTTCCCAACCCAAATCACCTACCCCCTCACCAATTTCAAAAATTACCCACAAATTTACTCAAACCCACAATGGAACCTTACCTAGGGAATAACAAACCAAACTAAGCATTCTAACCTATCTTGACCTCCTAACCCTATGTAATTACATAAAATCACACCTATCTACCAAATTTAAGACACTACCTACCTCATTTCTTGATATTTTTTGGGTCAAAGCTTACATATAGTTGCTCAGTCATGTCCATGTGCTCCCTGCATCTTGGGCCATGAAGATTAGCACACACATGCCTCTAACCAATCAATACCACTAACTAAATCCACCCATAGTAATTACCCTCACTATAAAGTGCCAAAATTGTCAATGCATAGTCAAAACAAGTTACAATGGGTAAAAGTAATTCTATTTTCACTTTTTACCCCATGAAGTTTTAGGTTTTCCACCCTAATCATCAATAGTTAAGGTGATCATTGATGATCACCCTTGGGAGTCCTGACCATCGATGGTTATGATCACCCATAAATAAATCAAACCCCTTTTAGTAAAATTAAACCATTTGACCCACCTTTGGATACTACCTTCTCCAACAACCCTAACTACCTAGTCACCTTACCATTGGTCCATTTTTGCCCATCTAGCACATGATTTGTGACACTTTTGCCTAGTCTTTTGACGACAATGATAACATTGCCATATTAAACCTTTTATATCTTGCATCATCTTATGCATACCAACCCACTTATGTCTTTTTTAGAGCACTTCCTACCTTGGATACCTGAGACACTTGACCTATTTGTGTTTTCACTAGGAGCACTTCCTACCTTCGATACCCACTAAAACACAAAAATGCCTTGGAGAGGTATGTTTATGAGTGTTCCCAATTACCATGCCTATAGGCAGTCAGGAAATTCACTTGTTACTTATCTTTCTTATTATTAAGATTTATTTTTCCAAACTATGGTATCCTAATATATGTATAATCTTATCCATTGTACCTCTTTATCACAGACTATGTGTTTATTTGTGCTTCAATGCCTAACCTATCATTCACCCATTTTTATCATCAAATATCCACTTATCAAACCCTAACATAATTTATTTTTTCACCTCATTAACTCTTAATTTGATGGGAAACACCTCTTCCTAATCTTGGGGCAACTTGACCTTTGACCCTTACTCCATTTTTCATTTTACGGCTCATTCATTCAAGCTACATAACAAAAAGGGGGAAAATGTAGACACTACAAATCTACACACGATGATCCCAAATGTTGAAAACACCCTTGGACTACCTGAATAACACTTTAGGACCAATCTACATCTTTTGGGCCTAACCAATCTCACCCACAACCAATTTAACTTAATTATCTCAACCTAGCCTTTAACCCTTTTTTTATACCTGATTATCGATGGTCAAGGTGAACATCGATGGTCACCCTTAGGAAAACCTAAATATCGATGGTCAGGGTACGCCTTCTCAACCTAAATCATGAAAACCACTCATTATGATTTTCTAAATATAAATTGTCTAAATGTTGTTGTGAGCTTTTGTATGGACAATTTATAATTATATGACCTAGTTGCACCTTGACTTCCACCTCTTGCTTACACCTATAAAAAGAGAGGAGCTAGGAGGTCAAAACAATTAGTAATTATTATCAAGAGTTTATGTATTTATTAATTTCTCTTGTAAGTCAATCATCATCATTAGCATCATCAGCAATCTAGCAATCACATTGAGAGCTGACTCATCATCACCTCTCAATCAGGTTCTCAAGTATCGTTACTCCACCAAAATCAAGCTAGATTCTACCAATAGGTTAATTAATTCAATCCGTCACCTAATCAACTTCTAGTAAGACAAGTATCTATTTATTAATATTCATTTATTTTATTTTTAAATTAACCCAAACCTTGCCCATCTCCCAAAATTCATCTTTTGGATCCCTTATTTAGAAATTTAGCAACCCATATCTAGACACAATAACCATCGATGGTTAACTCAACCACTGATGGTCTACCCAACTACTAATGGTCATCTTAGCCACTGATGGTTACCTTAACCAATGATAGTTACCCTAATTACTAATGGTCACTATGGTAGTGAAAACCATAAAGTTATTTTCACCCATGTACCCCCAAATAAACCAAATCTTTTATGTTTTTATTTATACATAGACCCCTTTCTAATTTTTTGAAGTAGACTCCAACTCCTTAGCACTAGTATTAATTAACTTAATCATTATTTTTATCATTCTTGTATACTTATTAATAAGTATTCTTGTGTTCAATTTCAATACCTTTTGATTATTGATGCAAGTACCTTATTTTTAGTTTTTTGAACTTAATTGTTTAAAATGTGTGGATTTATAGCCCCTAAAGAAGCTCTTACTTCCAAGATCTAGCTATCGCTATGTAATCTACCCAACTATCTATGTAAAAAACAAGTTTGCTTTAGTGTTTTCTTATCTACAGGTCTTCCTCCCAAGCTAAAGAGTATCTCTTCACAATCTTTTGATTTAATATGTGCATAAACAAACAAGTTTTTCAACCATACCTATATTTAGTTTTTTTCTCTATTTCTTAAAACTAAAGATGAAAATTTACATGAAACATAGATATCTGTAACTTGATCATTGGTATACATAGATTCAAGCTTAATACTTTGCTCAATTTCCTATTATCTTAATAAATGATACTTTATAATAATGTGTTTGGTCTTTGAGTGCATGACATGATTCATTGAAACACTTATGGCACTATTATTATCATAAAAATAGGGCTAGGACCTTCAAACTGCACATTGTAGTCTTTTAAGGTTTATCTCATCCACAACACCCAAGTGCAACATAAAGATAATGTAATTCACTTAGCCTCACAAGTAGATAAAGCCACTGATGGTTAATTCTTACTTATCCATGAGACTAGACATTGACCTAAGAATAAGGCTCCTCCACTAGTGTTCTTTCTATCATTTAGACTCCCATCATAATCGGCATCTATATAGGCCACTAGATCAAACTTCTTACTCCTTAGGTACCACAATCCTTACTCCATAGTTCCCTTGAGATAACTAAGTATCCTCTTGACTTCTTATATATGAATTTCCTTAGGATCTACTAGAAATATTCCCACAAGATCTACTGCTTGCATGATGTCAAGTTTAGAGGTAGTATTATACAATAAACTTCCAATCATTAATCTATATTTTACGTGATTAATTCTTGAATATTCATCCTCTTTGCTTATATTACATCATATAACCATAGGTGTACTAAAAGTATTGTAATCTTCCATTTCAAACTACATTAACATCTCTTTTATATATTTAGCCTATGAAATGAACATACCTTTTTCAAATTGACTAATTTAAAGCCCAAGAAATAAGGATAGTTATCCAATCATAGACATTTCAAATTCTGACTTCGTTACCTCTTCAAATCCCTTGGTCATGTTCCCATTATTTCCACCAAAGATGATACCATCCATGTAGACAACCACTATCAATTGATGGTCATTTTTATTTTTGATATACAAGTTACTATCTATAACTCCTCTCTTGAAACCCTTGTCTAAAATATCCTTGTCTAGTCTAGTATACCAAGCTCTAGGGGATTGTTTTAGACCATAGAGAGCCTTCTTCAACCTATAAACATTGTCATTTTTATCAGTCAATAGGAAACCTTTAGGTTGCTCAATTTACACTTCTTCATCCAAGTTCCCATTTAGGAAAGCTGACTTAACATCCATCAGGTATATCTTGAATACTTTGAAACTTGCATAGGCAATAAAAAACCTAATGGCCTCTAACCTTGCTACTAGAGAAAAGGTTTTCTTAAAGTCCACTCCTTCCACTTGAGAATATCACTTGCATACTAGTCTAGTCTTATTTTTGGTAACTTCTCCATTCTCATTCAAATTGTTTTTGAACACTCATTTAGTACCAATGACATTTTTATCATTAGGCCTAGGTACTAATACCCAAGTCTCATTCTTATCAATTTGATTTAACTCCTCATTCATGGCATCTATCCAAAACCTATCTCCACTTTCTTCTACATAGTTTTTAGGTTCAAATTTAGATAGTAATGTAGTATCTTAATGATTAACATTACTACCAATGATCTAAGATTCAGGATGATCTTTTTGAATCTACTTAGAAGGACCTTTTGAGTCCTTTCTCTCCTCAATTTATTCTTCATCCTCATCTATCTCTATTTTTCCTTCATCATTATTTGAATAAGAATATGATTTCTTTATCTCATCAATATTCACATTTGTGCTCTCTATTATCTTTTGCAACCTCTTTTTGTAGCATTTGTAAGTAACACTAATTGATGAATATCCCAAAAAAATACCTTCATCATACCTTGAATCAAAATTTTCTAAATCCTACTCTTCTCTCTTGATATAACACTTACTTCCAAACACTTTGAAATGTTTAACACTAGCAGGTCTACCATTCCATAATTCATATGGAGTCTTAGCACCATTGATCCTAATTTTTCTTCTATTAAAAGTGTAAACTAAAGTACCCACAACTTCTCTCTAGTAGCCATCAAACAACTTTGACTTATTTAACATGGTCCTTTCCATTTCTTGAGTAATTGTTTTATTTATTTCAACCACCCCATTCTATTGAGTTGTTCTAGTAGCTGAGAGCTATCTTCTTATTCCATTTAATTCACAAAATTCATCAAACTCATTTAACTAAAACTCTCCTTCTTTGTTAGACCTAAGACACTTGATCTTCACATTCATCTCATTTTCAACCAAAGCCTTGAAAGTTTTGAGTGTACTTATAGCTTCTAACTTCTCTTTCAAGAATGTTATCCAAGTCATTCTTGTGAAGTCATCTATAAGCAACATGAAGTAGTTATCACCTTGAATGTTTTGAATCCTTGTAGGACCACAAAGACTAGTATGAATTAGTTTTAAAGGTCTATTAGTAGAGTATTCTTTAGACTTGAATTTCCTCCTAGTTTACTTACCATGTTGACATGCCTTGTAAAGAGCATCTACATGTTTCAAAACTTTTGGAATGTTCTTCATGAATCCCTTGGAGTTGATCTTTACTATATTTTCAAATTTCAAATTATCTAACCTCTTATGCCATATCTAAATTTCATCTACCTTGATCATAAATCACTTCAATTTTGTGATCTCATTTAATACATATTGATTGTTCTCATTTCTCTTGATTTTGATCTTCTTATCTGCAATCCTTTATCATGAAAAGTTAGGGAATGTCCTTGGGTGCACATTTGACTTATACTCAATAAGTTATGTTTCAGTCCATCTACATATAATATATTTTCTGTCTTGGTCTTCCCATTGTCCAAGATCAAGGCACCTTTGTTAAATATATTAGAATATGTATTATCTCAAAACCTTATTAAACCTATGGAATTTTTATTCAAAGTAATGAATTTTATCTTATCTCCTATCATGTGGCTTGAACAACCACTATCTAACTACCACTTTAAATCTTCATTTTTATTACCAAAGGTAGTTTTAGATATCATAGATTCTTCTCCTCTAGATTCTTATTTCTCCTTCATCTTACACACAGGGTCTAATTTATTGATCCATTATTTAATATCATGACCACATATCTTCTTAACTTGACTGGTGTTCCTCATAAGTGTTGTCTTAAAATCTCTTATAATATTTCTTCTTTGGTTGTAGTTATAACACATGATTCTACTTCTCCATCTACAGTCAACAACTTTATGTCTAAACTGACCACAAGAGAAATAATAACCATTGAAAAAATATAAATAATTTGAATATCTAACCTCATTTGTATTTTTGTGATCATTTTATGATACACTACTACCTTTGATATTCTTTGATAGAACAAAACCCTTCTTAGACTGTTGATGATTGACTTCAAGCTTGACTACTTCAACATAGGTCTTTATTTTAAAAACATTATCACTCCTTAATAGATCATTGAATTTTGGAAAATGAATCTCTTTCAACTCTTTTTTATCCTTTTTAAATCCAAGACCTATCTTATCATGATAGGATCTTTGACTATTCAACATATTGTTATACTTTCAAGTACTCTCCTCAAATTTCTGATATGTCTTCATCTTGATTGAATCTTGATCTATTTGTGCCTCTAAATATTTTAATTTCATTATAAGTTGGGTGAATTATTCCATATGATTCTTCTCTTTTTAAAAAAATTAAAATTTATTTCAATTACTATGGATTTATCTTCATTTCAATCATAATAAACACATTCATTATCACAATCCATATATGTGCTCTAAAGATCTCCCTTAGATTATTAATTATGCACAATGAACCTTGATCTAATAATAATTTCTAGATTAAAAACCATTGATGGGTGTGTTAATCATTTAAAAAAAATTATTTTAGTTCCACCTATCATTCATTAATAATTCAAACTAACATAGAGATATACCAATGCATAATCAACCATACATATGAGTATGAAGCATGAACATAACAAGGACACAAGAACTACATGGGAAACCCTCATGGGTGATAAAACCCAATGAAACATATCTTATAATATATTCCTATAAGTAATGAATTAATATTTAGAGAGTCACTGAGCCCACAAGGAGCACTAACCCTTCACTAGTCAAGCATCGACTCAACTAAACCTTTAATAAGTGCTAACTTGTAAGGAGGCACCAACCCCTATGTAACTCATCACAAGATCATCTACTTGGAGCCTATAATCACCTTTGGATACATTTTTATCACTCAAATAGTTATGCTTACTTTCATTTTCTCTTCACACTCTTCTATCTCTCTCAAATAGCCTATTAGTCCTCTTCACTCAACTAACCCTCTTCTTGGTAGAATTAGGTCAAATGACATTGAAAATAACATATATAATTACTTTTATAAATTATTTAATTTATCACACCTCAATTATGGTCTTAAAACCCTCTACCTAGTTTTTAAACTCTTATTTCATTCACTCATTTCCTTAATTATTCTAACTAGTCAAATTAGGCCTATTAGACCTTCTTATACATGACTCTTGCTCTCACATACCTTGGTCAAAAAAATATATATAAATACTTGTATCACAATTTTAATATATCAAAAAAAAATTAAAAATTGAAACAACCACTACATAGGTCTGACACCACTCATAAAGACCAAAATCACCATTAGGCCTAATAGAGACCCAATGAAATTAGGCCTTCTTAAAGCACATGTTTCACCTCAGCCACCTTGTAACATATTGAACCTCCAAAAATGGATGAAAAAAACTCACACAACTTTAATTATACACATTATAATTTCATCTTATGTCCCCAACACCATTTATCTCATTTCACTCCTTAAACCACACCATTAGGCCTACTAACAATTAGGCCTTCTCACTGCCAAAAAATCTATTTTGAATATTTGAAGCATATAATCAAATTTCCACATAAAAATATCTAAAATTTACATGTATATAGCCTTAATAACCTAATGGTCATCATTATTTCCATTATACTTAACTATTTAGAGAAAAAGACCTCAAACTGACCACTTCCATATGATCACTTAGAACTGCAAATAGGCTTCAAAAACCCAATCAAGTACCTTTGAATTTTCACACATTCATAGGGGTATATAATGAATAAAAATAAATTAAAATTAACCCATTATACCTATATATAAACTTCATGCATATTAAATTATTTAACTTTATTCATAATGACTCAAGAACATCAATCTTACTAACATACAAAAAAATACTTGAATGCTCCAAAACACAATCATGTAAACAAAGAATTAGAACACATGTATATTAAATTTCATGAACATATAATGGGTTTTTACGATCCTGAAACATACTAATATTAACTTAAAAAAATATATTATAGTCTCAATTAGCAATATTAATCTTGCAGACCAATCTCATATCTTCACCCTACACAAACCTCACTGTGTTAGACATGTCACTTTGAGAGTAAATTTACACTTGTATATAATAATATCCAAATATTATATTAAAATGGTATATGTGTTAAATTTATTTAATAAAAAATGTATGTAATTTTATCCATCTTTATTATATCGTAACACATCCCTAATCTCATTCCCACTTCTACATATTTTTCTCACTATCTTCCTCACTAGGCCTTTTCAGTGATAGGCTAACTTAAATGAATGGTTTATAATATTTTAACTCTATAACCTAATCAAAAAATTACATGGACATAAACTAAAAGTATCACACATCATCCTCTAATCATTTTCATTCTTTGACTTGGTCAAGCATGTCTGTTATATCAAAAATCCAAGAAACAAGAGGTTTCCTATAGATTTCACTCTCTCTTCTAACAGACAAATGCCACTTAAAGGTACCTAGGAGAGTCATCTAAATTTTTCAATAACATAACCATTTCAATCACATCTTACATATCAGGTCACTATTAGGGTTTTAGAGAGAGTTTAGACTACCGTCCATTCTTAACAATCATTCATAAATCTTAGGTCCTCAACCTAGAAACTAATATATGGAAAGTTGAGATAGGACCCTTCCCCAACTACCATAAAATTATTGGATCATCATTTAAAGGTTGTACATGTCAATGAGCATAAAAAAATAATT
Organism: Torreya grandis; assembly: GCA_037957365.1. Classification (NCBI taxonomy): domain Eukaryota; kingdom Viridiplantae; phylum Streptophyta; class Pinopsida; order Cupressales; family Taxaceae; genus Torreya; species Torreya grandis. The sequence continues at coordinate 751,380 of JARHVA010006578.1, forward strand.
CTCAAGTCTATAATACCTCATTATATGCACATAGAAAACCTCAAAACCAAATATCATGATTTATCCTTCAAAATTTAAACTTATACTTGGTAAAAACACTTAAAATAACCTCTCACACCTCTAAAAATTATCTCATGAGCTTTATAACCTTAGAAACTAAACTTGACCCCTCATTAGGCACACTAGGTCTCTTTACACATTAGGCCTTTAACTTCTAGTCACACTAAGACCTTGAACATGACTTGAAGCCTATTATACTATTTTAAACACCTCATAATCATTTCATAAAACCTAATACCATTCTCACACACTACCAATATTCTACTCATAAGCCTTAGACTACTCACCTCAACATACTACCAAGCATATGCCTTCTCACTAGGTCTCTCAAGTAAATAGAATATGAACTCAACCTTAAGAACAACAAACAAAATAATAGAATGAAATCAAAGACACTTTCATGAAATCAATGAAAACTCCATGCATACCTTAGAATTCATTCTCAACATAGCCACCATAAAGGAAATATACTATGTGAAAAAATTGAAGGATTTTAAAACCTTCATCATGCCAAAATTCACCTTTTAAAATAAAATGAATTATAATCCATAAAATACTCAAAATTAAGTTTAGGTTAGTGTGATTGTGATGTTAAATCTCATTTTTTTCTCATTAGAAATCACTAAGAATATTTGGATCCTTTTATAACATAAGGGCCTCCATTACAAATTATATTTTTTAATATATTAGGGTACAAATGAAAGACTTCCACATAAACTTTACTTAAATCACATAACTTCCACACAAAGTTCACAATCATTTAAAATAATAAGAATCATAGAGAAAGAGAATAACCATATGGCTTCTAGGAAGTGGCATTGTCATGCACACTCCCCCTCAATTGAAACTCTGAGAGGCCTAACATTACATAAAAATGATAAAACTTGATATCACCATGTGGTTTTGTGAATATATCTTCCACTTGTTCATTTTTAAAACTACAAATTAATATCACCATTGATAACTTTCTCTTAGATGAAATGCACATGAACTTCAATATTTTTAGTTCTTTGGTGTTGTACTACATTTTTCACCAAAGCTATACAACTTTGGTTATCATAATAAAATATGGTACTCTAAGAAACATCCAAATTAAGTTCTCTTAATAGCCTTCATAGCCACATGGCTTATTTAACATCTTCCATAATACTTTGTACTCAGTTTTTATAGAAGAGATAGAGACAATAGGTTGCTTCTTGCTATTCCAAGTGATATCACTTGCACTAAACTTAAAAACATTTTCAGAAGTATATTTATGATCTAAAGTATCACCAGTATGGTTAGTATCACAATAACCATATAAATTAATATTATAAATGGATGAATAAAATAAACCATAGTTTATAGTTCATTTAATAAAATGAAAAATACATTTAGCTTATTTCTAATGATTAAAGTAAGGATCCTGCATAAATCTAGAATTAACACTAACATCATATGAAATATCTATCCTATTAATGGTTAAATAAATTAAACTTTTAATAATTTATCTATCAAAGTTTTGGGTTATCTTATTCAAATGAAAGTTTAGGATCAAGTTTAACACCAACTTCAATAAGAGTAGTGGTAGATTTACAATCAAGCATGTTAAATTTAATAGGAAGATCATGTGCATACTAAGATTATGATACAATAATTAAATTTTCATCTTGAAATATAAAAATTCCTAAGAAATGATGTAAAATTATTAAATTAGCCATTTCAAACATTTGACTTAGTTTATCTATATATTTATGAATTAAACAAGTTAAATCATCAGTAGTCAACAAATCATCAACATATAATACAATTAGAATCAAATGACCATTTTCAACTTTAACAAAGAGATCATTATCTAAATAGTAGTACAAAAACTCAAACCTTTGAAAAAATAAGTAATTTTAGAATACCAAATTTAAGGAGCTTGTTTTAAACCATACAAATATTTCATTAACTTATATATATAATATTCTTTGTTAGTATGAGTAAAACATTTAGATTGAGTCATGTAGATTTATTCTTCTAAATAACCATTTATAAATGCATTATTTATATCCATTTGGTGGATAACCCAACCATTTTTAGCTATAAGAGAAATAAGAAGTCTAACAGTACTCATTTTTGCTACAAGATCAAAGGTTTCAACATAGTCAATCCTAGGTTTTTGAGTAAACCCAAAAGCAAATAATCTAGCTTCAAACTTATCAATTTCATCAGCTAAATTATATTTAATCCTATAATTTGACCTATAATGGATAATATACATTTTATATGGAGGATTGAAAACATCCCATGTCTAATTTTTAATTAAGGTATTATATTCAACTTGAATAACAACATTCCATCTATCATTTTGAGTGTTTTTCTCAACTGATTGAGGTTAAAATTCATACATAGTCATTAATGCATATTAATAATGTTGAGTTATAGTTAATTTATTAATGTTATAATATTATAATATTAAATTATATATTTTTCCCATTTAGGTCTTTTAGATTACATATGAAACTCAAGGGGTTCCTTAGACTCTAAGTTATCCAAAACTAGATCAAATTCCTCAAGGGCATCTATTTCCTCACTAAGACAAACATGACAGTTGCGTTCATCAACAAAAGAACACTGAGAAGGTTTCACAAAGGTCTCACAAAATAATTTTTCAAGAATAAGAACACTCTTATTCTCAATGATCTGATGTTTATAAGGATCATACACTCTTAAGACTTTTGTATTGCATCCATTTACTACAAAATTGCAATAATAGGAAATGGAATCAAGCTTCTTCCTCTTAAATTTAGGGACATAGATAGAAGCATGACTATCAATAATCCTAAGATGAGCCACATTATGTTTATTTTTTAGTCCACATTTCTCAAGGGGTAGAAATATGCAAGGCTTTGGTAGGGACTCTATTCAAAATATTAACAATAATTTTCATATCTTAAACCCATTAAAACTTAGGAATATTTTTATATTGTAACATTATTCTAGCCATTTCTATGATGGTGCAGTTTTTCTTTTTAGTAATACCATTTTACTAAGGATAATAGGGATTTGTTAATTTTACTTGAATACCTCAACTAATTCAAAAAGAATAAAAATATTTACTAACATATTCATCACCATTATTTGTTCTTAATCTCTTAATATAAAATTTAGATGTATTTTCAATACGGGCTTTAAATTTCTTAAATTTAGATAAAACATTAGATTTCTTTTTAATTTAAAAATATTAGATGATTATAGTGTGATCATCAATAAAATTAATAGAATACAAATAACCATAAAGAGATACAACTTCAAGAGGTCCTACAACATCACTATTAATTAATTCTAAAGGATGTGAGGAATTTGTATCATGATTCTTGTGAAAGGGGTTAGTATGTTGCTTACCACATAAAAAACCCTAAAAAGTTTCATGATGAAAAAGGATAAAAGGAATTCCAAAAACAATATTATTTTCAAAAATATCATTTAAACTTATAAAATTAATGTCATAATATTTCATGCCATAATTAAGATTCATTCTTATTATGTGATGAAAGTAAATATACAGAAAGAGAAAAGATATATAAAACATTCCTTTGAACACTTTCAAAAATATAGGAACTAGATTGACTTATAATGGACCAAATATCTTTAAGAAAAGTTATAATAAAATTATCATTTGTAAGTTGAGAATAAGTTAACAATATTTTTTAAGCTTAAGTACATAGAAAATATCATTTATGGTAACATTTGAAAACTTTAATTTTCCCTATTTAGTTACTTCTAAAAAAGAATTATCTCTTAAGTAAATTATTTCAGAGATATCTCTAGAATCACATAAAATATAAGATACATATGTCATATGGTGTGATGAATTGCTATCTAGGATCCATTGCTTTTCATTTAAAGCAAATAAAGTAGCATATAAAGTAATTACATTTGAATCTTGATTGTTATTCTTATTAGAGTTTGATTCTTCTACTTGGTTTGATTAGATTTCTTCTTTCATTTTATTTTTTATAAGTTTGATTGGTATTTATATCCTTATTTTTATAACAATTTTCTCTTTTATGACCAAGTTTACTACATAGATTGTAATTTCCATTAAACTTAGGTGTATGATTTTTATTAAAAGATATCTTGTTTCCATATTTATTTTTAGTAGATTTTGGGTTAGATTTTTGGTTTTTAGTGTTATCAAAAATATTATTAAGAGTGAGAAGTTCCTGAGTGTCATTCTCCTTAGAATTATAATTTGTCATAACTTGCTCTTTTTGAATTAGGAGAGTAGACAAGGTCGTAAGATCAGAGATATCTTGCTAAATTTTACACTCAGAATTCAAAATTGAAATTAAATTACTAAAATTTTCATGAATATTTAACTGAATGATGAAATAAAATAATTGATCTTGAATCAAATTACAATTATATCCATCTAATTGAGCTTTAATATTTTTAATTTTAGCAAGAAAATTAACTACTTCTTCATCACCCTTCATAGGTGCAGCTAGCAATTCAAAGATTAACTTAATAATATTTGAGAGATGAGTTCCCTCATGCATGGATTCAAAGAGATTCCAAGCTTCACTAGGAGACTCTTAATTACCATTGTGGAGGAAGAATTAATCCTTAACACTCCATAAGATAATGGACATAGCTTCTTGTGATTTATGTTGAAATGCATTGGTAAGATTAGACATTACATGTTATCTAGAAGGGGGTTTTTCAATTTTAATGACAATATTCCATAATTTGTGAGTCATAAACTCATATTTAACATGGATTTTATATATATTTTAGTTGTTTTATTAAGTATTTGAGATTTATCAAAGGAAAAATGAGGTGAAGCCATAGTTTCCCTTTAAATAGGATATTAAATAAATATTTAAAAATAAACTATTATAAATGAATTTTTTGAACTATTTTCAAAATAAATCTACTTTCACATGCAATTATACTTAATTAGACAATTTAGATGAAAAACAATAGAAAAAATTGAATCAAATTTATACTAATCTAAGTGTCAAAAGAGTCACACTCAAAGTCACCACTTAAACATTAATATTAAAAAATGTATAAAAACTATAATATAAGGCTTCAAAATAAAAAATGGACCAATCCAATGTGTTCAGAATGTTTCAAAACCTAGAGATCGACTAGTTACATGACTATGTTTGTCAAAATATTCGCTAGATCAATATTTGAAACAAGTTTGACAAGTCAACTAAGGTTTTACATGATTGAGAAGTTAGCATATAAATCAAAAAATGGATTTCAAATTAAACTAAATTTGACCAAATTAAAAAAAAAAATGATTTTAGGGTTTTGAACACACAACTTCCCAATTTACAAACTTTTAGCAAGATAACAACCTCCAACTCTTCTAAAACACATGCTAAAAATTTACATGCAAAAGATAAATCCTTTTTATCTAATTTTTAAATAAAATAAAAAATAATTTTTTATACAGTGTATTTAATTTTAGCTAGTGAAAAATAAATTAGATTTATTATCTCTTGGTGAAAACATACATTAAATAAGAGTGGGGGCACACGATCCAAGTGGAATTTAAAGAATATTAAAAAATATTTTTTTTTAACTATATAAATAAAATTCCCTGTAGGTGCTAGAGATTAATGGAACCTCATGTATATTTTAATAGGTAAGTACTCCTTGTATAAACCTCTATTTGCCTTGAAATTTAGGAAATCATTCTATTTTTTCATTCCTAAGCCATTAAGACCTTCAAAATATGATTTTCAGTGCCAAAATAAAATATATCAGCCTCCCAGGCCATATAGAAGTGGTAATGGAGGAGAGATAAAATTTGGAAGTGGACATCTAGAGCTCCTCAAGCCTTGAAATTTTTCATAGGGTCTTGATATTGTAAAACTAAACTATTAAAAATTTCTAGGAGAAGTTTCATGCCAAGAATCAATAGTTCTAATTTTTCTAGGTGTCTAGGCCCTATAGCTCAGGTGGAGGAAAATTAAAAAAAATATTAAGAAATCCTCAAGTGATCTTAAGATAATTTGAGAGGACTTACATAGGTCTGAAAAGCCTAAAATCCCTTCAAAAAAGATTAAGAGTCTTTTCAACAATTTTCTTAGTTTTCTTCAGACACAGGGCTATACCATTCCTAAATATGGCATTCAAAGTTAAAACTTGATTATTTAATCCATCAAATAATTTCTTTCCATTCAAATATCCTTCACTATCTCTAATATCATGAAAGAAATAAAGAAGCATACATGGGTCTAGAAGAAAATAGATAAACAAAGCATTACACATAGATCAAATATACATAGAGACAAGATTTACCATGATAAAACCTGTATGAGGTTAAAAAAACCCACCAAAAGTGATTTTCATACTACTTGAATACATCTTCTCTTCTTACTTCTCTCCAAAATAACCTTCACAAAACTTGAGTAAATTTTTTTGAATAATCCCATGTATTCAAATATAATAACCAATAGGCGTAAATCCTATTTTATAGTGAATTTTAAAAGGAGGTGACCATTGTGAATAATGGGTCCAACCATCTTGAAGTGTCATTAAATAAAATATTGGTAACTATTAAATAATTATAATAATGTTATTTATTTTCATGAGATTTCTATCTCATGTTAATAAATGATATATTTTATTTAATAAATCACCTAATATAGACTAAGGGTTAAATAATCACCACTTAGTCATTAAATGATCTAATAGTGGGGTTTTACATACATTTATTATAATTTTTTAGTTTAATTAGGGAGTTGGATTGGATAGTCATTTTAGCAGCATTACAAGGGAAGGTGTCAAGCACTTAAATATTCAAAGGGTGGGTACAATTTCAAACTTTCATAGAATAATATTTCTTACTTTGTAGCATAAAATGTATCACTTTCTAACATAAGATTTATTACTTTCTAGATAAAACTTATTAATTTAAAGAGATAATTTATTGGTTTGTAAGTTTAGTCTTTAAATTTATGCAAATTAGAATAGGAAAAATAGAAAAATCCCATTTTGACTAACCTTATGTAGGTAGGGAATAAAACCAAAATGGAAGTGGAAGTGTTTATATGTAGCATGAAATAAATTACTTGGGAAGGATCTTGACTTAAAGATTAAGTTTATCTAGAAAATAAAAAGATGAAATATCACGTACATCAACAAAAATGTCACCTAAAACAACATAAATATCATCTACAACAATAGAAATATCACTTTTAGAAATGGATAAATCACTTGCAATGATTAAAAATATGATTGTAATTGATTCACACCAATAATTATAAATAAAATAAGAAATAATAGTGGAATTCTTAGTTGAATTGGTTAAGATATCTAAAAATAAGGAATAAAGGGACCTTTATACACCTAAGGACATCTTTGCACCATTTTAAAGAGTACCTATTTTTTCAGACTATAGTCAAGAATTTGGTATTTAGCTCCCTCCTCCCTCACCCAAACATCTCTACAAATGAAAACTTAAATCCCTTTTAGCTCCAAATAAAATAATATAACTTGTTAAACCACTAACTCAATTGAATAAGGCATTTATGTTGAACATCCAGAATAATTTCTAGGTAGTCCCACTCCATCACCTCTAGTCAAAAGGTTTTCCTCTCCCTTTAAGAAGCTTAAATGCACCATCCATTACTCACCTTGGGAAAAAGTTGACAAAGGATTTGAAAAGTGGGTGGCAGAACTCTCTAGTTTAAAAGAAGTCTAAAAAACCATGAAAGACAATGATGAAGTAAAATCTAAGCCCAAAACCTTCATGTCTCCCATAAAGACCCCTACAGGTAATGTACCCATGAAAAATATCCCTCCCTCCACTTTAAAAAATTTATAGGTATGACTAGTGAGTATTATAATATGTTTCTCTTTGATTTCGATGTCCCTTTTCATATTTATGACTACAACTAAGATGATTAAATGCTGAAATTATGTCTAGCCACTTCATGGATGTATCCCATAGATGATTTATGGTGTTGGTAAAATATGTAATAAACATTTGGTAAGAGATGAATGATGCATTCATATTAAAGTATCAAAATTAATATAAGTAATTGGACTATACAAGAAATTATGTCTTCCAAATGTCACAAAATAAAGATGAACCATTGGAAGATTACTTGGAAAAAATTATGTATGACTTGAGAAAATCTGAACAGACTACATTTGATTAATAATCCATCAAATTAGTATTCATAAAGGTAATTAGTGAAGAATGACTCAAAGAATTAGATCTAATGAGTAGTGGATATGTCTCAGTAATTTCATTTCTCTCTAAGTTAGGAATTTCTCAAAGTTAATGATGAAGAAAATATTAAAAATCAAGATTTATCACTTTCATCATCCAAATACACCAATGGACTATCAATGATGGAAGTTAGTAGTTCTCTACAAGAAATTAAGCAGGACATCAATAGTATTTTACCTAAAAAACTAGACACATTACACACATAAGAATGAAGAAGAGATGGAACAAGACTTGTTTGTATATTTTTTGAACTATCAAAAAATGAAAACTAATTAAAAATGTCATGTTATTTGTGTCAAAGTAGCAAGTTTATACAAGAAAAATAATATAGATCTAAAACTTATCCTATTCAATAATATCCAACCTTGGAGAAGGTAACAAACTAACAATCTGCTAGCAATACTTTGTTATATTTGGGTCATGACCAATTATGAATATGATAAACCTAATTTAGGGATTTCTTATTACACAATACCAAAGGTGAGGTTTCCAAGGCCTCTAGTCAAATGAAATTATGTAGTAACCCTTGCTAGGTCTTTATAATTTAATTCAATGAAATTAGCTAATCTACTAAATGAACATATGAACTAATCTAGTAAGTGAACATACAAGCTAATCTAGTGCTCACAAATGTTCGTGGCACACAAGGGGGTAAGATAATGAACATATATCAAGAAATGATAATTCTATTCAAGACAATATAAAATTAATCTATGCAAGGAGAGATATAATTTAATCTATTAGTTGTGTAATAACTACCTATCAAATTGAAGAGATAGTAATACTTACCTTATTGGAGTGAAACCATCATGCCTCAATCTCTCCATTAGCTAATAGTTATTTTCAATAGGTTGTTGTGGTTTGTAAGGATCACAAATATATATCGGATCTAGGATACAAGACTTTTCTTATGCATTTAATACATCCACAAGATGAAAGATACTATTCCAAGGTAAAATCCTAAGTAATGAAATCCTCAAATGATAATATAAATAAATTTTCAAGATATAATGATGCACAAAATGAATGATCCTTTTAGAAATAAATTTAATGGGGTATTTATAGCCAAGGATTAACCCTAAACTATCTAAGTAATTATATTGACAAGGTGAGCTAGGTAGATCTTCTTAGGCCTTGAACTAGGTTAGATGGGTTGATAGAATTCTATAACATGCATTACATTCCTAAGAAAATTAACCAAGTTAGCATATTCCAAAAATTAATAGAAGGGGTGCATGCATAAGTGATGGCTATTTAGGAAGGTGAATTGCTTAGATGAGTGTATAATCCACTTTTAGCTACTTAGGGAGTTAGATAAAAGTAACTTGTAGTTTTTATAGGTAGTGTTATAGGGACAAAAAATCCTACAAATCACCAAAGGTATACAAACCCCTTTCCCAATGCACCCTTTAAGGCATGTGCTCAGAGATATTCAGACTTGACAGGCTCATGTTATTTAGAAAGCATCAATAAATGATAATGTTTGAAAATATTGTGTGTATACATATGCCCCACTTGAATCTCATCATATGCCATGTAGTTATAACATGGGATAGTGCTTTAAAAAAGAACATAACAACACACAATGCTAAGATAAATAAATTTTAGTAAATAACATGAAATAAATGAAAGTAAAGAATTAAAAAATGCATACCTTAACTTACCTTGTTTTTGTATAATATAAGTTACATGAGAATAAGGAAGAGGCATACAATGTACTAAACATTGGGTAGACCTAAAAAATAAGATAAATTTTCAAATATTTACAAAAATTTGAGTTAGGTATTTAAAAATTATCTACATTTTTAGGAATTTTAAACTTTTTTTTGTTTGAAAAAAGAGCTTGTAGAAACATAGTTACCAGAAAAACACATAATTTTTTGGTAAATAATTATTAGCTAAAGGATTCATAAATTTTAAATATAAATAAGATTTTTAACTATTCATTTACAAATATACTATTTTGAGAAACTAGAATTCTATGTGACCTAGAGGAGTGATGATAGAGACCATGGCATTAAGGAAAATAACATGAGGTGGATGATGCATGACAATATCTCTTATCATGATTCAGGTATGGAATATACTAAATTTTATTTTTCTGTTGGTTTTAATTTTGAAATGAGGTAGAATTGAAACATTATGTATCAGGACAAATCCATGTAGTAGAATTTTCCCTATAAAATTTTAGGGTAAAGTAGGAATTAGTACGATTAATGGGTAGGGGTGAAAAGGGTCATTAATTCCTAAGGCATTAATGACAAATGGGTGAAAATCATTTTAATAACTTAATGAGATTATCTAAGATGTTGTAGTTAAAAATTAATAGGTTAATGAGGGTGACTAATTGCATAGAAATAGGTTGATCTAGTTTGTCATTAGTTGGATGACTATGTATAGATGGGTTGATCTAGTTTAATAATGTATAGAAGGTTAGCTGCATACATCCTATTTGATACAATGATGTATGTAGTGGCTAATTTACTTTTAAGGGGTAGTTGACTTCATATAAAGAGGTTGGCGTAGCAGGATTGCATGGCCAAATATGTATCAAGTGGTTGATAGATTTATGTTATCTATCCAACTTTGTATAAAGTGTCCTATTTAGTTTGAATTTAACATGGATTCAACATATTTATATACATGATCAAATTAGTATAAAAGTTATTTTTTACCGATATAGTTATGTGGCTGATATAATATAAAATATGGAAAATAAATGCCAAAATAGACTGATGAAGTACTTAGTTTTAATATAAATGCATGTATTGTTAATTTTTATAATTTATTTTCATTATTATCTCATATCAAGGACTAATATTTTCTTTGTTGTTTGATATTTTGTAGAGACAATAAAGACTTTGGTATTTATTAGATGCATTATGGTTACCAAACTTGTTAGATAGATTGACAGCCAATGATCATTCATGATTTATGATTCTAATATTTAGAAGGATCAAGTATATGTGTCATATCCCCTTGAATGTTTACTTAGTTTCCATGTTCTTAGGGATATGAGAATGACTAGCCAACACTTTTTATTTGGGTGGTGGATGGGGATACCATTGAGGGGGTATCACCCTAAAGGATATCCATGCAATCCTAGGACTTCCTATTGTAGGTAACCTATGATTTGTGATACCCCTAATATATATCCTAATAGATGATCCCTATCCCTATGGGAACTTAGTTCAAAGAGGTATTTTTATGGATTAACATTTTATCTATATGATGTTTATGTATTGAATTTTCTAGATATCTTGAAGGTTATATTGGTATTGTGATAGCTCATGTGATCTATCACAAGTTAGATGAGAAGGTTACACTATGTGATCACCTTGTGTGATTTAACTCTATATTAGGGTATTATATATGACCTAAGATCAATTATTTGGGTATATTTGATACATGATATATATATAACATTCTTTCATGATGATAGGTGACTATGGACCCTGTGCTTTTACTTAATAGTTAATCTATGAAAGGTTTCCTATATAATGGATAGTTCGGTTTCCCCATACTATATATGATAGTTTACCTCATGTTCTAAGATGGTAATAGGAATATGTGCTATGGGGTATACCTCATATAATATCATTCTAGATTGTCATGCAAGGATATATTATTTGGAATAAATATGTGAGTATTGTACCTATTTGGCCTTATTATCTAACTATTTCTATTGGAATCATCCATATTTGTATTAGTACACATTATATATGGTTGGTAGAGCCCCATCATGTTACTAGATTACTTGGTTAGCTAGGGTTTCCACCTCTAATGACACATAATAGTGCCTATATATTGGGCATGACATGCAAGGGAGTGTAAGGGTAGTGAAGGTGTAGGAATGCCTATGGATGTGCCTGCCACTCATCCACATTGATCAAGACCTTAGATAAGATGATGATGATAGAATTAGTATAGAGGATAAAATGTGCAAATATTAGGTAGATATGGTAGTGGAATAGGATGTGGAGGTGGTGATTGTTGTGCCGTAATAAGCTTTGTAATTTCCACCATGGGCACCATGATGATGCAAACATCAAGAGGTGCATATGAAAGTGAAGGTGCAAGAAGAAGAGATTTTGTAGGAACAGGTAATCAAGCATGAGATCCTATGGCATAACATATAGAGATCTGGTCCATAGAGTGATGAATTTTTACTATACTACATCATGCTCATGTTTTCCCATTTAGTTTTGTAGCATCTTGGATAAATGATCTAGTGGAGGTACTTCATGGACATGTTGATGGATATATTATTTTTGGTGAGTGATTTATGTTTTTATATGAATTTTATGGTTATTATATGGATAACTAGATATATATTTTTAGGTTGATGATGTTGACATATATATATATATATATATATATATATATATGTATATATATATATATATATATATATCTGAGATATAATGTACATTTGGTTTGTATTTTGAATAAACTTCAAAAGAGTTCTGATGGCTCATGGTAATGTAGGTAGTACACCATGATATTTTGGATGATGTGTTGTCATATCATGATACTACCAATATGATTGATCCAATTTTAATTTCTAGCATATATTAGGCTATTTGTTTTCAATTGGTTAGTGAGGTAGTGTGAGTTTTATGGAGATGAGGAGATACAATATAGTTACCACTAGGAGTGGGTAATGGAGAGTTGCATTCCTAGAAAATAGTGGTCAATGAATGGGTCACTCATATGGCTAAATCTAGATAGCTAGGATGTGTATAGGCCTAATTGGCCAATTCATAGTGATAGCTTGAGGTCTTAAATTCATAGATAGAGTCACTATAATGCACCATTCAAAGGGGAAAGTCTCAGACATCAATGGGTAGTGTGGCCCATCCACTAGATGGAAAGGGTGGACCACAACCATAGTGTTGTTATTCATATTATTATTCTCATATCATTTTTTTATATTGTATGAAGCAATTAGATCCATTGATATATATATATATATATATATATATATATATATATATATATATATATATATATATATATATATATATATATATGACTCATGGATGTTATGGTTGTATGTATTTTATATTTAGCACATTTTATTAATTTTTGATGTGTTTATGAGAAAATTTATAATGTATTTTGGATTTTTGTATCTGTTGTGAAACATGCATGTTTAAAAACAATAATGTAAAATGTAAAAATGTAATGTTGAAATATACTACATTTCATGGAAAAATAAATTGTGAAATACACTAAATCATCTTGGGAAATGTGTAAGATAAAATTAAATGAGAAAATATAAAATGTGCTAAATCAAGTTGAGAATCATGTAATACATAAGAGAATGTAAATGATAGAACATAATACATCAAATCAAGTTAGGAAGTATGTAAAGTGTAAATAATTGGCAAATAAAAAATGAAAAACAAATTAAATCAAGTTGAGAAAGGGTGGACCACAACCATAGTGTTGTTATTTATATTATTATTCTCATATCATTTTTTTATATTGTATGAAACAATTAGATCCATATATATATATATATATATATATATGTTGTTATGACTCATGGATGTTATGGTTGTATGTATTTTATATTTAGAACATTTTATTAATTTTTGATGTGTTTATGAGAAAATATATAATGTATTTTGGATTTTTGTATTAGTTGTGAAAAATGCATGTTTAAAAACAATAATGTAAAATGTAAAAATGTAATGTTGAAATATACTATATTTCATGGAAAAATAAATTGTGAAACACACTAAATCATGTTGGGAAACGTGTAAGATAAAATTTAATGAGAAAATATAAAATGTGCTAAATCAAGTTGAGAATCATGTAATACATAAGAGAATGTAAATGATAGAACATAATACATCAAATCAAGTTAGGAAGTATGTAAATTGTAAATAATTGGCAAATAAAAAATGAAAAACAAATTAAATCAAGTTGAGAAGCATTTAAAATGTAATTAAATTTAAAAAAAGGAATGAAAATTGAAAAACACTAAATCCAATTGAGAAGTATGTAAAACATAATTAGATGAGATACAAGTAAAAAATAATGTCAATTTCAATAAGTATAATCAGTATTGTGACTAATCATGGTATGAATCTTTAATGATGCTTTTTGAGGAAAGCCTAGTCCTATCAAAGTTATTACATTAAAAATTACAAAGGATAAACAAATGAGGTTAATATTAATAATGGGAAATGGTAATGAATGATAGGGGGTACTTGTGAGGAAGGCCTAGTCCTATCCAATGTCTTACATTGAAACTCATGAAAGGAGAACCAAAGGGGTATGATCATCTAAACAATAATATTCATTAAGGAGGAATATTGTGAATTTTTTAATGAAATAGGGAATACAAAAAGAATGACATAGTTGTTTTAAATAAGCATTAGTAGGCATGAGGAATAGTCCATAAATAATTAATCTCTAAGAATTTATTATATGCTAAATTCAAAATATATTTATTCACAATAAACAAAAAACTTTGTGGGAAAATAAGTGTAGTAATAAGATCATATCATAAAGGTTATATATAAAACAAAATTAAAATGGACCTACCCTCCCATAATGTGTTCACCATTCCTCAGGACCCCTTATAGAGTCATTGGTCTACTATTACTATTGGGTACTTATTTGAGAAAGTAGGTAGAACTAGAAATATTTTATATTCCTTATCCTAATGTACTAGCGTATCACACCCCAATGTACCTTGACTCTATCATGAGGCCAACTATAGATTTTGAGCTTCAACTAGGAATAGGATATGTGTTAAGATATGAATCATGTCTTTTGGTGTGATTTTGAATTTTGAATGTTTATGGATTTTTCAATTCCTCCTCCATATGTATTCAAAATTATCAAACATGAGTGATAAAATTGACAAACATATAAGATTTAAGCCTTGGTTATAAAATATTAAATACATAGATATTTTTGCATGTAGCTAGATAATTAGGCTTTTCCATAAACATGTATGTGATATCAAGACTAACCATATGTGTGCTTAGTATAAAGGGAAGATAAGGGGAAAATGTATATTTTATAGATATTTGTATGTAGTGATACAATGATAAATATGCTTACATCATATGGTAAAGATAGGATATTGATGGGGTGTGGATTTAGAATTAGGTCACAACAATAACTCTATTTGAAAAACTTAACATAACAAGAATAAAAGATAAATAATCCTAAATAAAATAAATGATAATGAAATTTTAATTAAATTAATCCATGAAATATGTTCAATTGATAAGTAAAACATAATATCCATAGATGCTCATAAATCAAATCCAAATCATATGAAACAATAATAAATACTGTAATGAAAAAACATGATGTTTTCACAAATATTGATAAAGTTAATGGTAAACATCATCCATAACATTTGATATGTCCTTGTGTAAATGTGTTCTAATTTTAATTAATATCTTATCAATCTTCACATAAAGTCATGAAAAGACTTCTTGGCTCACTATCTATACTAAAAAAATGGCTATGCTAGAATAATGATGATCCTCATGGGGTAGTTCCTATGAAGGATACTAAATGAAAGGAAAAAATCTCAAACTATGATGAACATCCTTATATATATGAGTAAATTGGGGTTGTGGATAAGGTTGAGCCTTTTTCCATGAATGTCTTGTAAAATGTGGTTAAGCTAGTAAAGGTTTAGGCCATGGAAAATCAATAAAGTTTTGTTGTAGCAATCAAAATCTAGATAGTATAATGTATGTAAGTGAAATAATATGGATCTATAACTTATCATACTTATTAATATCCAATCTCAAATAAGGTAATCAACTAACAATCCAGTATAAATACTTTTTATATCAAGGTCATGACCAATTATGGATCTATTAAACCTAATTAATGGATATTTTAATACAAAAACAAAAGGAGACATTTCTAAGGCCTCTAGTCAAATGACATTATGTAGTAACCCTAGCTAGGTATTTATAATGTAATGAAATAAAATTATTTAATATAGTAAATAAAGATACAAGCTAGTCTAGTGCCCACAAAAGCTTATGGCATAAAAAGAGGTAAGACAATAAACATATAACAAGAAAAAATAATTATATTCAAGATAATATATAAGTAATATAATCAATAAAATATATAAATCAATCCATTATTTTTACAATATCTATCTAAGTAAGAAAATATATAATTTAATCAATTAGTTGTACAATATCTACCTGTCAAAATGAAGATGTATTAATACTTACCTTATTAGAGTGAGCCCATCATGCCTTGATCTCTCACTTGGTCAATGGTGATTTACAATAGGTTATTATGGTTTTTAAATATCACAAGGATAAATTACCTCTATGTTGCAAGACTTATCCTATACATCCAAAACCTCCACAAGATGAATTCTACTATTCTAAGGCAAAACCTAAAGTAATATAATCCTTAAATGATAATATAAGCCTTTTTTATGAGCTATAATGATACATAAAATGAATGATTCTATATTTGTAAATTAAGTGAAGGGGGGTATTTATATCCAAGGATTGACACTAAAGCCTCCCAATAATTTAGCTAACAAGGTCAGCTAGGTGGATCTTGTTTGGTGGGAAATAGAGTTGTTAGGCCTCAAACTAGGTCAGTTGGGCCGATGAAGTTCTATAATTTATGTTGAATTAACAACAATATTGACCAAGTTGATGTAGTCATAAAATTAATAAAATGGGTATATGCTTAGATAGGGGTTATTTAAGAAGGTGAATTGCTTAGAAGAGTGTATAAGTGGGTTTTAGTTGCTTAAGTAGTTGGATAAAAGTAAATTATAGTGGTTTTAGGTAGTGGTATAGATACCAAAAATCCTATGAAACACCAAAGGTCTTTTAACCCTTTTCCCAATGCACCCTTAAAGGCATGCACTCAAAGATATTAAGACTCAACAGGTTCATGCAAGATATAAAGCACCAGTAAATGATAAATTTTAAAAATATTTTGTATATATATCAAGCATAATGTAAGAATATATTAATATATTGGAGGTTCATGACATTATAGTATATGGTGATTCCAATGGAAATCATAGTCACAAAGGCCATAAAATTATGGTATGCCATCTAGTTCTCCATATTTAATCCATAAAATCAACCATCCCAACTAAATCCCAAAATTTAGAAATGGAAAAGGTAAAATCCTTAAACCCAAACCAAGTAGTAACATTATTCATAATAACCATGGAAAGAAAAAATAAATATCAATAGAACCCACCCTTTAACCAATGCAAATAATCATGATGATGGAATCAACCCTAGCCCATCCAAAATAATGCCCTTAAAAACTTGCATAGACTCACTTGTAACAAAAACCAAAATTAATGCTAATAAATCCCAATCTAGACCCACCAAGAGATCCATAATTGAATTCCCAACCTACACCCAATATAAATAATAATCTAGTTTAGTTGAAATATAATAATGATATGATGACTTACCCCACTTGTTTGTTATAAGGCTATAATGTTCATCTTCATTTAGGAAAGACTCTCCCAAAGCCCACTCCACTCATAATAACATAGCCTCCTGAAGAGGTTCACAAAGAACCAATGAACCCACAACCATCTAATAATAGTCCTACTTCTAAACCTTGCATATCTATTGAACAAGTAACACCAAATAATATTCCTTTTCTATAAACATCAAATTTATAAAAATAAGAGCTAGAATCATAATTTGACTTTGTAGGTCAGTTGAAAAATGTTTGTGTCAAAAATACTTAATTTTAGGAAGTTAAGGATGTTATAATTTATACTAACGTTATCTAAGAAATATACCTTAAGAAACCTGGATAGATTTAAAAATATCCCAATATTATCCACATGATTGGGAAACCTACATGCATCATTTTGGAAAGCATTATCACAACTAAATACTTTGAGCTAGGAAACTTGAATGTAGATGTATATATCAATTACACCCTTATTCAAAATAATTTAATTGATTTAAGAGTAACCATTAACATCATGACAAAATAAACTATGAAGAAACATAGACTTAAAAACCTTTGTGAAACACAAATTGTTATGTAGATGATAGAATTTTAAATTATAAAACCTAAAGGAAACATAGAATACCTTGTTGTCACATTAGACTCATGGGAGTATCAAGTTCATTACATGATATTAAAACCTAGGTAGATACTCTATTATCTTAGGTAGACCTTGGTTTGCTAAAAATAATGAATTCATTGGATTTACATCAGGGAAATGTTGTGACCAAATATTTCACCCTAGAGAATGTTGTTCAAGCCTACTCTAATATTTGAGAAATATTGGAATACTTTTAGGTATGTGGGATTACCTATAGGATAAGTAGACCTCTAGGTTTAAGGGATAGCTCCCTAAATTTATTCTTAAATGCTTATCACATATACTACTGATTGTTTGGTTGAAAATGGATAGAATTATGCATAAAATAAATCTAATCTATGGGGGTGATATACAATGAAGATATCCACTATGCTATCATACATTTTCTCACTAAGAACAAGATTTACAAACTAGTCTCAAAGTTCCAAAATGTTCTAACATAACGATTTTAATACAAAGGTGACATGTATTGAGACCACTCAAGGTAAGTAGACCAAAGATCAAATTATTGAATATAAGGACACATGCACACTTGAAGGGAGCCTAATAAAATAAATACACTCTATATGACCAATTAGAATTGGAACTTCTTGCATAAGGCATGAAAAGATAAGGGAAAGTAGGGATAAAATCACAAGAATCAACCATTCATCACTTTGCACACTCAAACAAGATGTTTATGAAGTCAAAACTATATTGATTGAATTATTAAAGCCCAAAATATGACATCAAACTAGTGGGGTTTTACCATACCAGATGTGGTAATAGTCTACAAGGGCCAAATTGGCTACTAATTATAGAATTTGAGAGAGAGGAGAAGATAAATAATTCCAAGAGTCACTCGAACATGTGTCATGTTGAGAAAAGAAGATACACATGTATGAGAGAGGAATATTAAATATACCATTCAAGGTCTACTTGGAAAAATGTCCCACAAACCATGAAACTTTTGAAAGGTGGCATAGAACTCCTTAATTGCTTTATATAAAAACTACCTTCATCATTTAGCCCTTTTGAAACATCCCATAGCTAACTAGGGACAAAATTTATTATTTAAATATGAGGGAGGGGTTGTATACATTCTAAAAAATGAATTGGTTTCATCACTAATCATCAAGATTATTTTGGACATGATTTATCACTATCTGTAATCCAAAAAACTCTCCTTCCACTAACCCTACACACTTGGCACCAAAGTTTCCTTCAATTTTTCAATATGATCCATAAATAGTAGTTTATGACATGTGTTAAAACCCTTCATGGAATTGTATTCCTCAAATATACCTTGAACGGCCTCCAACTTAGAGATTTCACCTTCTCACTTGCTTGTTTAGTATGCTAATTTTGACTAGCTAAGATGAAGGCACTTGTAGAAGCATTTATGCACTTAGATAAGGAAATAAATACACATAATGAGTTATATTAAGTCCAAATATTTATTCTTAAGTGAATTTCATCTTTTTTATCTTCATTGAACCTAAAAAACAATAAAAATTATTAAATAAAATTCATTTTCCTCATTTCTCATATAGATAAGGTAGAACTCAAGTTGATGGGGAGGATCCCTAGAGATTCCTCTATAAAGTCCAATAATTTCCAAATCCATTTCTTGAAATATATAATCCTCTCTTACTTCACCTTCCCAATCAGGTCCTTAACAAGGGTTTTGATTCATTTTCACCCTTAGAATTTATTCATAAAGGTTTAACATTCAACTTGTAAAAAAATTTCACAAAATCATTATTCAATACCTTCTTCATCATTCCCCAACTCCTATTACCATGATAAGCCTCCTTATAGGTGTGAGTATTTCAAATCAGTCTCTCAAGATTGTCATTCCATTATTTGTAAGATAAGATGTTATTAAACCCAAAATTGGCTTCCTTGTGTTTTCCTTTGCATGTCAATAGCTTGAAGACACATTACAACTCCAAAAAAAACATTTTCTAAGGCTTTGTAATTCTCCCTTGCTGGTAGAAGTGAAGGTAAACCCCCAAATGGATAATAGGATTAGTTTAGACCTAAAGGTCTACCTGCATGATTATAGGTTTAGGAAACCTTGACATGCTTCAAACACATATTAATGGTTTCTCATGTTGGTATAGGTGTATAACAACTCATGACATATTATTTTAAGTTTTTCATAGTTTTTAGCTTACCTTGTCATCTCCTTTCTTCAAAATCTATAAGTTTGCACTCTTAGGGAGTGCCCTCTATCGAGGATAAAAAAAGGGAAATTACCCTATATCCTAAAAAAATAAATATATGATGGGTTTCCTCAAGTTATGAGGATGTTATATTCAATTTTTCATGTCTCTATCACCCCTAAATGTTCAGGAACCCAAAATAGACTTTTGATAAAGATGACTATGTGCAAGCTTTACCCAAAGACTATAGGTTGATTGTATGGGAACCCATCCATAAATTATTTACATGATAATAAAGTGTTAGTTTATGGTAATTATAAATTTTTTGGTCCCTCTCAAACTCATTTGGCACTTTAATCCCTTTACCAACTTCTCATTTCTCACTTTCACCTTAATTGGTCTAGTCTACAAGTTGTCTATGATTGTGGTGTACTTTGGAAATTAGACCCATAAATACTAATTTATCTTGATTTGATACTTTCACATGATGGATAACATCCTAAAAATTATTTATATCATGAAAAAACACTTTTCTCTTCTCCAACTCCTTCATTTCATACCTTGTGTTGATCCTAACACAAGTGTTGATTATATGTGAATGTATTCTATGTTTCACCATGATTATAGGTGTTGTTTTGGTATTAGATATTATATGAAATGATATAATATCATATTAAACTATTTAATACATTTAAAACTCACTTTTATCCATTTATACCAAGCTTAGGCTATGTCATCACCAAAACTACAATGTTTATAGCTTACTGTCAAACCATAGTCAGCTACAGTTGACTAAGAAAGCATCCTCTAGGTTGCATCAACCTTGAAATTAGTGATACATGTCTATAATTACCTTATAATTACTTTATAAACCTCCCATATAAAATTATTAATGTTTTTAATCTTATTATCTCTCTCAAGTTTGCTTCATGAATTTGTGAGTCACCTATAGTTAGGTTGTAGGTGACTTTCTTGGGTAATGTACACATATAGATGATGGTGGAGGATAGATACTTGATATTCACACATTTATGATGAATTTTTAACCAAAAATGTTATATTAATATCAACAATACCACCTACCATACATTTATATTCTCTTACATTCCAACTTTGGATGTATAGTTATTTGAAAACTCAAAATCCTATAGAAAGCACTACCAAACTTTAATGAACAAATATGCAACTTTAAGGCTTTAAAACACCACTTTATTTTAGTCACATATTCATTTTATTTTTAATTATCATACCCATATATTATCAATTCATTATGTGACACTTAGGATTCATGTAAACCTTTTTTTCACTATTTTATGACACCACCAAATGTGTTTGGGCCTCTATTTTGGTGTTTTAGGGAACTTTCCCTAAACACAGTCCCTTCAAAATGCAAGTTGGTTTCAATAATTATTTACATGGTCTCATCAAACTATAAAATCCTCTTGAATGTTTAAAATCATTTAAAATCTCATTTATGAAGCATCTCAGATCCATGTGGTAGCATGTAGGTGCATACATAGTAGTACATAAGGTAGTGAAGTTATTTTTGGACTATGAATATGATGTATGTTTCCTTAACTAGATAAAAACATTCATATAAATTATCCAAATTATATTTATAATATTTGGGGATATTCTAGCAATTCATATTCCCTATCTCAACTTGGTTATCTCTATCAGTGTTACCTGTAGGTGGACATTTCAATGTATAAGGAAATGAGTGTGGAGATGGGTTATATACATGTAATATGTCTTAAAACTAGTTTAAAACCTTCTAAAAATACTTAAAATTAGTTCCCTTCACCTTTAAAGGATTTTAAAATGTTTTCATAGCTCCATCCTAAAGTCTTCAATCTATTGTAGATGCATACCAATGGTGCATGGCTGTGCATATATAGGAATTGACTATTTAACCATCATTTTCATGGAATTATAGATGTATCTCTTGAATTATCATGGAATAATAAGTTAATAAACTCATATTTAACTCTTAAAACACCCCCATGAACATGTTCAAGATCCCATATTCCATGATTGTAGGTGAACATAAGTAACAAGCTGACTGTGTTTCACATTCTAATTACAACTTTCATGGTGTTGATCTTGGAGAGTAATATTTTAAGGAGAGTAAAAAAATAATATATCAAAGGCATGAAACAAAACTCCATAAATTTCTTTGAGTCCATTACAAATAAATAAACCTTTTACAATTGGTGAAAACTAACTACAACTTCAATAACAACATCAACCTAAAAATTTGAACTGTTTGGATAAATAGAAAAAATCAAAATATAAAAATAAATATATAAAAAATTAGAGAATGGATTCCAAATCCTGTAGAAGCAAATTCATTAATTAATTTGTATGAGCTAGCTCAAACAATACTAAAACATGCAAGGTGTGGGGATTAGCATGTAAAACCAAATAGTCAACTTGTTAAGGGTGGTTCATAAATTATAGACCACCATTCCTCCAAATCCAATCATTAAAATTAATTTTAATAGGTTTGATATCTACCAACAAGATAATTTGATCTGGAAGTCCTCCTACTAGCCATACTATCTAAAAATTTGTTGACTAGTTTTATGTGCATAATGGAGCGATGGAGAGATATAATGGTTTTAGCCCATTTTTGTCACTAAAAAATAATTTAATTAATTTAAATTTATTCAATAAATATAAATATCCATTCCATAATATTTTTCCATGTGTCAGTGTCTCCCATACATCGTATAAACTTTAAATCTCCCTCTTTTCACTTGTTTTCTTGATTTTTAGTTAGGAAACTATAATTTTTAGTTATTCCTAGCATTAATGACAAGTAATTTTACATATTATACATTATAAATAAGTTTTAAACACATATACACCTTGAAAAATCTACCACTTTCATTAATGATCCATTTATGACCCCTAAGTGACTCAAAATGACATAAAGACTAAATTGGACTATGACCAAGGCTAATATGGCATTAAATTACATTAAATGAAATATGACACAACATATGACATGTTATTATACCCATATATCAAATTTTTTACTATAGGGGTTTGACTCATTTTGACTTGTGGCTAAACTGGTCAACATTCTTGGTGAATTACCAAGGGTGGTATGCTTGTTATGCCAAGACCAGTAGGCCAATATTCTCCATTGGGGAATGGAGTCACCCATACATAGGTTTGACACATAATTTAACTTTCACATCAAACCAAATAATAAATAAAAATACACAAAACAAGACACACTAAAGGGAAACAAACATGTCTTCTCAAGAACACTTATGGAACACACCACATAAAATTGAAATAAAACACACACCTAACCTAATATTTATAAGACTAACCTTTATTTCCTCAATAAAAATGATTAAAATGTATCCCATTCATAGGGATAGGCATATCCTATGCATTTATCCTTGATAATTGGAAAGAGTTACTCCATGTGCCCTTGATTATGACATATGGTCCACTCCATAAAGTGTCAAATCTGGTATGTCTCCCTAGTTTTGATTTATCTTCATCCCATTTCAACACTATGTCACATTTTTAGAAATTTATTGGATTTTCCTTCTTTTTAAAATACTTTTTCATTAGTATTTAGTGATGTTCCATAGCTTTATGAACCTTATCACTAGTCTCTTGCAACCCCATTAATTTTGTCAATCTCACCTCCTTTAGAGTGTTCTCAAACAACTCTATTTGATGTACTAACTCCAAGGTAGATAGATCTTGGGATATAAACAACCTATCCTCCCTTATAGAGACAAAAAAAAAATGATAATTACCTATTGACCTCTTGGGAGTTATTCTATTAGCCCATAGGGTTGTCTTTAATTTAGTGTGTCAAACCCTTTGATTATTTTCAAAAAAAATTTGATGATTATGATCAAATTATTGTTAGTGGATTAAACCAAGCCATTACCTTGATGTTAATATTTAGATTAAGTTCTTAAGTATATTCCATTATTATTTTCCCAATCAATTGTCCTAAACCCCATAAAAACAAGTGAATTGTCTGAGATAATAGTAGGAGTGTCAAACCTTGTTATGATACTTTTAAAGAACTCCAAGATAGAATTACCATTAGCTTCCATCAATTCCACTACCTCAAACCCACCTTGTGAAGTATTTAGTTTCTATGAGTGTCCATTTTTGACCATAACTTGATGGGGGGTTTATCATGATAATTAAATCAAGACCCCATTGCATGAAAGGTTGATCTAGTTGGGTAGGCCTCAAAGGGAAAACTACAAGATTTATATTTTCCTATAAAGAAATAAAATTGTACACAACTTATTACCTAAGCATAGTAGTCCTTGAAGAGGCTAGGCCAATAATATCCTACCCTTATGATCTTGGTAGTTGTAGTTCTTGGGGATAAATGACCTCCTACTAGTCCATCATGAAACTTATCAATCAACACTCCAAACTGATCATTATCCATGCATCTAAATAACACACCATTAGTGTCTCTTTAAAAAAAAAAAACACCATCTACAAGGCAAAAGGGAATAGTTTTCAATATAAAGTATCTCTTTTGGGATACACTCATATGATTAGGATACTCACCACTTTGAATAAATCTAATAACATCTTGTGATAAACTTTATAAAGCCAAGGAACCAACTAGTTGGGAGCAATCATGATTGACTAGAGCCTCTTCTTTTGACTTGTGGATATCTGAAACTAGATGTTCACAAAGACCTTTACCCCTTATCAACTTTGTCACTTTGATATCAACATCATATTCAATTACCTTAGTAATTCACCACTCCATCTTTTCAATAAGGTCCTTACTCAAGAGAAATTCTTTGGTACTAGGATGAGAAACCATAACATGAATCCTAGTATTTGAAACCATGTGTCTAAACTTCTTTAGTCCTCTTAAAAAAACAAGGACTTGTTTATCCATAAAAGTGTACTTGAATTCATAATCTTCCAAACCTTGACTAAATAATGAAATTTATTGTTCCACACCTTCATCATTCTTTTTCATTAACATAGTTGAGATAGTATCAAGGTTAGAAAATGAATACAGGATGAATTCTTTAGCAAAATCAGGATTCACAAGAGTAGGAGCTTGTGTAATTGCTTTCTTAAAGGCCTAAAAAATTCTCTTACTTTCCTTAGTCCAAGAAAAAACATGGTTCTTATTGAGCATGGTTGTGATAGGTTTCACCAAATATGTAAAACCAAGTATGAACCTCCTTAAAAAAATTATCTTTCCTAAGAAACTTTGGAGACCTTTCTTATTTAATGGAAATGATAGGCCTAGAATAGCCTCTATCCTTTTAGGATCAATAGTCAAACCATATTTTTAAATAATATATCCTAAGAACTCACCTTTATGGACAAAGAAAATTCATATTTGGAGGTTGAGAGATATGTCATACTACTTACATATTTCAAACACTTGCCATAAATGTTGTATATGTTCATTATCATCTTTAGAGAACACTATTATATCATTTAGATAAACCAACAACATTTCATTCATCAAACCTTTGAAGGCCATGTCCATTTGTCTTTGAAAGTTAGCACCAACATTTGACAAACTAAAGGGCATATTCCTATAATCAAAAGTTCCCCATTTTTTAGTGAATGTTTTCTTAAATTTATCATACTCATTCATTGAATCTGATTATAACTATAATATACATCTACAAGAGAAAAAAATTGAGAACCTGAAATAATTTACAAACTCTACTCCATTGAGGGTGAAGGATAATAATCTTTGAGTGACACTCTATTAAGATATATAAACTACACACATAGTCTTATCTCCCCATTATTATTTATAATAGGCACAATGTTATCTACCCATGTTTAATACTTACTAGGAAAGATTATTTTAGATTTAAGGAGTTTGGTGAGATCTAACCTCATGAGTGTTCAACCTTGGGGTTAATGGGAATTTGTTTTTGTCTAGCTAGTTTAACTCTAGGTTCCAATTCAATGGTATGGTTAGCTAGGATAGGATCAAATACTTTTAGGTATTTATAATCCTAAGCCAAGATGTCATGAAACCCTCTACATAAATCAATGAATTCTTGCTTCTCCAATGTAGAACATACTTTGCCTAGTTTGAGGAGTTTGTCTTTGAAGATCAAGAATATTTCATAGTTTTCCTCTTTTGTATAAATTATCAAATTTTACTTCTTCCTTTATCATCCTCATAAAATATAATTTCTAAGGTCACCAAGCCCTTATGTATCTAGTTTTTCCTTAGCTACATAATCTGATCATCAAACTGTTCTTGGAGTATTTTTATTTCTTAAGGAAAACTTAGCCTCATTTTAAAGGAAGTATACAATGTGTTTATCACTATAAAACACCTAAAAGACACCTAATTATTAGGTATGTAAGTTATGACAATGATATTAATGTGATATTTATTTCCCTATTATTTTATGGTAGTTGGTGTATCAAATTGTGCTCTTATAGAAGCTAGTCTATCAGCATGATTATTTTACTACCTTGGGACAAATGGTATGTTAAATGCATTAAAGTATTCAATAAAATACCATAACCTATTCTTATATGACTTGAGAAAAGTTTTATTGGTAGAAAACACACTCCTAAATTGATGCACAACTAATTCACTATCTTCATATACTTGTAAATTTTGATTCCTTTTCTCCTTGACCATTAAAGGCCATGAATCAAACCTTCATACTCAGCCACATTTCAAGTGCAACTTAAATTTAATATATATGAATAATTTTAATATTATTTATATGGTAATACCAACATAATACTAGATATTTCACTAATTTTACTTCTTGATCTGTCAAAAAATATCATCCACATCTCATCATCCTTACCTTCTTCCTTGGCAAGTAGAGGTGTTGGTATTCCTTCTTCATGTAGACAATACACTCCTAAATAAATTTCCTCCATAAAATCATAAGGATCATGATCATAATTTTTATTACCATATTCATCAAGAAATAAATAATAAATACCTTAAAGTTTGTAAAAATTACCATCATCTATAATAGAATCTTTTTCCTCATTGATCACATAATTCAAATTTAAACTTATTTCAACATAAGGCTCAATGTGAAGCCTTATAAGAGGATGAATTATTATTGTTACCTTTGATCCACATATTTTCATGAAGGCTAAGATGGACCACTAATCTAAGAGATATCCTCTTGTTTTAGATATCAAATATCTTGAAAGGTAGATTGTAAAATGAGTAGGAAGGTCTACAACAATGTCTTGAAGGATGGGAAATCAGGACAATCATGGATGAAAAACTTCAATTCTTTTATAAACCCTATGGTTTTGGTAGGTATACCATATAATTTAGTAAATCCTTTACTATTTGTTTTATATTTTAGGCCTAACTTATCAATTACAACCTTAGGCATGAATGACGTAGAAACACTACTATCAACTATGCAATTGTGGACTAGTTTATCACCCACTATATCAACTTCGGTAGCTGGTTAAATAATGGTTTTAGGTTAATTTATAATATAAAAATGACAATGAATTATAATTTAAGGTGAAATACTAGTAGGGATAGTAGATAGCTATTTTTTTAGGAGATCTTTTTGGCCAAACATATGAAGGACATCCAAAATGGAAATGGATGTCTTGGTATTATTTAACGAGTCAAAAATATTTAGAGAAGGAATACCTATGTTTTATTTTTTCCTTGAAAGAAAGGAAGTGATTTAAACTTATGTAATTGAGATGATTTGAACATTCCTTCCAACATTCTAATTTAGAGGATGTGTAGGATTTTTTAGGACTATCATGCTTGCAACCATGCCTTGTTGTCTTTTAGGAGGATAGTATGAAATAATAGGCACATTATTATCACCTCATAAATAATTTATCTTTTCCTTAGTGTTTTATTTAAAATAATTTCCTTGATTTATCAAAAAAGTGACCTTAACTAGGAAGTTAGTGAATATCTCTCCTTGAGGTTATCCACCTTCACTTGTTTACATCATGACTTCATCTTCAGATAATAGAAGAGGAGTAAATCATCCTTAGGATACTAATATTTCTCTCCACCCTCATTGACATCCACGGATTGGCCGTTTTCACCTTTCACCAAGTTACTATGCACTTGTACCATTACTGTTGTATTGGATGTTGAAGTAGGATTATATGCATTAGTAGGCCTATTAAAATTAGGTTTCCCTTTACTTCTCCCTTTACCATATTAATGAACATATTTATATTGGTAGGAATAAGGGTTTTTATAGGGACCTTGTTTCTTATTTTATTGTTTATTTTTAGCCTCTAATTCTAAGAATATTGCTTTCTAATCAACATCATCTTTTATCTTCTTAGGATAAGTCTTTGGCTTTGAATTACCATTAGGAATTTGAGAAATATTTGGAGAAATAGTAGGAATGTTATGAAATAAGGGCATATATAATTTAGGATGTATTTTTACAACTTGAATGAATCCATTCTTAGCTCTAATTTCAAGTTTATATGCATAGGGAAGAGTGGAATAAACCATGGATTATAACATGATGGAAATATTAGTACCAATGACTCTCAAATATGTAGGAAAAAAAAAGGTAGAAGGTGGTCTCATGGGAGGAGGCAATCTATACCAATTATTTTAAAACCTTTGATTAAAGTCATGCATTTTTTCCTTATGATCTCTTTTGATCACATATGTTGATGGATGAGAGAGGTATGGTCACTTTCATCTTCAAATATTGAATTCAAAAACACTCGAAAGTCATCCCATGCTGTGATACATCCACCGGGCAAAGTCATATACTAATAAATATCTTTCCCTTTAAGGTACACGGAAAGGAGTCTAATGGAAATATTTTCTTAAGTGACATTATTTAAACTACAAAAATTAGAGATATTTTTAATGTGTTCAATAGGTGTAACATGACTCTCACCATTGAATGTAGACACACTCTTTGTGGCATTAGGAGGAA
This sequence comes from Torreya grandis, assembly GCA_037957365.1. Classification (NCBI taxonomy): domain Eukaryota; kingdom Viridiplantae; phylum Streptophyta; class Pinopsida; order Cupressales; family Taxaceae; genus Torreya; species Torreya grandis. The sequence continues at coordinate 780,849 of JARHVA010006578.1, forward strand.
TGCCATTATAGGCCTAAAGGTGAATTGGATTTTCATTATAAAGGTAGGAAAGTAAGGTTTCCTATCCATGTTTTCTTCAAGATCTTGAATTTATTCAATCCCTTCACTTCCTTATCTAGAAAAATCTTCTTATTTTTCAAAAAGTAGATGAGGATGAGGGTATTGAACTTCAAGAGGAAGTTCAATCTAAATAAGTGGATTGATAGGATTGAACAATCTACCAGATGATGACCTAGTAAGGACCAATAAGTATGAGATCAAAAAAATGGAAAAAAAATGGCCTTAAACTAGATTATAACTTAAATGGATTCACTCAATGTTGAGTAGCACACCAATTTGTAGCTGATGTTGTCAAGACTAACATTCACCTTAATAAGTTATATTGAAAATAATGGATCCCATCGGGCATGAAAAAACTATTGTCACCAGATATTTCACCCTATATGAGGTTAATCAATCCTAATCTAAGATTTGGGAAACAATGTAATACTTTTAGGTGTGTGGGCTTACCTATAGGATAAGTAGACCTCTAGGTTTAAGGGCTAGATCCCTAAATTTATCCTTAAATGTTTATCACATATACTATTGATTGCTTGATGGAAAAGGGATATAAGTATGGATAAAATAAATCTAATCTAGGAGGGTGATATACCATAAAGATATCCATTATGCTATCATATTTTTTTTCACTAAGAACAAGATCTACAAACTAGTCTCAAAGTTCTAAAATTTTCTAACATAAGTGTTTCAATAGAAAGGTTGCATGTATTGATAACACTCAAAGTAAGTAGAAAAAAGATACTATTTATAAATATAAGGAAACTTTCACACTTTAAGGGATCCTAATATACTAACTACACTCTATATTACCTATTAGAATTGTAACTTATTGCATAAGGCATGAAAGGATAAGGAAAAACAAGGATAAAATCACAAGACTCAACCATTCATCACTTTACACACTCATAAAAGATGTTTATGAATTCAAAAATAGATTTATTAAATTATTAAAAGGAAAAATATGACATCAAACCAGTAGGGTTTCACCATACCATATGTGTTATTAGTCTATAAGGGCCAAAATGGCTACTACTTATAGAATTTGAGAGAGAGGAGAAGAAAATTAAGTCCAAGAGTCACTAGAACATGTGTCATGTTGAGAAAGGAGCTACGCATTGAAGAGAGAGCAATATTAAATATAAAATTAAAGGTTTACATGGATAAATATCCCACAAAACATGAAACTTCTAACATGTAGTGTAGAACTCCTTAATTACTTACTCAAAAAATTTCCTTGATCATTCGGCCCTTTTAGAACAAACCACAGCTAACTAGGGATATAGGTTATGATTTAAATTATAATTATGGGTTTTATACATGATAAAACATTAATTCATTTCATCCCTAATCATTAGGATTATTTTAGATGTGAGTTATCACTACCTGTAGTCCAAACAACTCTTCTTCCACTCACCCTACACACTTGACACCAAAGTTGCCTTTAATTTTCCAGTATGATCCATACATATAAGTTTATGATACTATTTACAACCCATAATTTCCTTATATTTATAAAATATACCTTCAAATTTATCCCACATAGAGCTTTCACCTTCTCATTTATTTTTTCACTATGTTAGTTTTGACTAGCTAAGATGAAGGCACTTGAAAAGGAACTTATGAAATTATCTAAGGAAATAAATGCACATGGTGAGAGCTATATTAAGTACCAATATTTATCCAAAAGTTAATTTAATATTTTTACTCTTCCTTGAAGATAAAAACACCAAAAATTATCAAATAAATCCATTTTACTCCTTTTTCATATAGATAAGGTAGAACTCAAGTTTATGGGGAGGAGACTAGGAAAGTCCTCTATAACTTCTAATCATTTATAAAGCAATTTCATGCCATATGGATGCCTTTATTACTTCATCTTCCCAATCAGGTCCTTAGCAAGGGTTTTGAGTCATTTTCACCCTTAACATTTTTTCATAAAGGTTTGACATTCAAATATCAAAAAAAAAATCACAAAAACATTTCTCAATACCTTATTCATCATTCCAAAACTCCTTATATTTCCATGCTAAGCCTCTTTATAGGTATGATTATTTCAAATCAGCCTTACAAGCTTTCCATTCCATTATATGAAAGATAATATGGTCTTAATCCCAAAATTAGCTTCTTTGTGGTTTAATTTGCATGAAAATAACTTGAACACACCTTATAACTCCCCAAAAACATGTTCCAAGGACTTATAATTCTCCCTTGATTCTAGAAGTGAAGGGAGACCCCAAAATGGATAATAGGCTTAGTTTAGACCTAAAGGTCTACCTATATTCTTATAGGTTTAGGACACACTAACATGATTCAAACACCTTTGAATAGTTTTTCATGTTGTTATAGGTCTATCAAATCTCATGAGATCTTATTTTAATATTTCCATAGCTTGTAGCTCACCTTGTCATCTCCTTTCTCCAAAACCTATAGGTTTTCACTCTTGGGGAGTGCCCTATATCTTAGATAAAACAAAGGTAACTTACCCTATATCCTTAGAAAAAAATAATATATTAGGGGTTTCCTCAATTTATTGAGATGTTATATATAAATTTTCATGGCTTGATTATGTCTCTAGCTCCCCTAAATATTTAAGAACCCAAAATAGACTTTTGAAAAAGATGATTGTCTATAGCTTTACCCATGGACTGTAGGTTGATTATATGGGAACCCATAAACACCCTATTTACATGTAATTAAAGTGACATTTTATGGTCATTATCACTATGGGGGTCCATTTCAAACTCATTTGATACTTTAAGCATTTTACCAACTTCTCATTGCTCACTTTCACCTTAACTAGTTTAGTCTATAGGTTGGTTGTGACTTTACTTTATAAATTGGACCCATAAATAATTTTTTATATTTATTTGAGACTTTAACATGATGTATAACATATTCAATATGATTCATATCATGAAAACACAATTTTATCTTTGCCAATTCCTACATTCCATACCTTATGGTGATCCTAACTTAAGTGTTGACTGTATGTGACTGTATTTGGTGTTTCACCATGCTTGTAAGTGTTGATTTGGTCTTATATATTGAATGAAATGATATAAGATATTATTTAAGTCCTGAAGACATTTTAGACTCACTTGTATCCATTCATACCAAGCTTAGGTTATGTCAACACCAAGACTACAATGTTTTTACCTTATTGTTAAACCACAGTCAGCTATAGTTGACTAAGTAGGGGTCTTATAGGTTGCATCAACCTTGAAATCCATGATACATATATATTATTCCCTTAGTGTTCCTATATCAACCTACCATGCCAAATTATTGATGTTTTCAGGCCTAGTGTCTCTCTAAATTTTGCTTCATGAATTTGTGAGTCACCTATAGTTAGGTTGTAGGTGACTTTTTTGGGAAATACACACTTGTAGATGTTGGTTGAGGGTATATCCTTGAAATTAAACTTTTTGTGATGAAATTTAAACAATAGGTTTTATATTAAAATAAATAATACCACCTACCATACATGCATATTCTCTTACATTGTAACTTTGGATGTAGAGTCATTTGAAAACTTAGAATCCTATAGAAAGCACTGCCAAACTTTAGTGAACAAATGTACAACTTGGAGGGTTTAAAACACCACTTTACTTTAGTAAAATATCCATTTTATTTTTAATTATTATACACCTATATGAGGTATTATTTTATTTAATTATTTCATGACACCACCAAAAATATTTGGACCTTTATTTTGGTATTTAAGGGAGCTTATCCCTAAACACAGTCCCTTAAAAATGCAAGTTGGTTTCTCAAATTTGTATGATATTTTAGTTATTAAATATTTATTTACATGGTTTAATACAAATATAAAATCCTCATTAATGTTTAAAATAATTTTAAATATCCTCTATGAAGTATCTCAGATCCTTATGGTAACTTGTAGGTGCATACAGAAGAGTGCATAAGGTAGTGAAGGTGTTTGTGAATTGTGCATATGATGTATGCTTCCTTAAATAGATCCAAATCTTAATATAAATAATATAAATTATCTTTAAAATATTTAGTGATATTATATCATGTCATATTCCCTATCTCAACTTAGTTATCTTTGTCAGTGCCACACGTAGGTGGACATTTCAATATACAAGGTAGTGAGTGTGAAGATGGGTTATATACATGGAATATGGCATAAAAATAGTTTAAAACATTCAAAAAAGACTTAAATTTTTTTCCATTAACCTTTAAAATATTTTAAAATGTTTCCATACCTCTATCCCAAAGTCTTCAATCTATTGTAGATGCACACCAATGGTGCATGATTGTGAAAATATAGGAATTGACTATCTAACCATAATTTGCATGGAATTATAGAGGTTTATCTTGATTTATAATTAAGATATAATGAATTAAATTAATTTTTAACTCTTTAAACACCTACATGAACATTTTCATGACCCCACACACCATGACTGCAAGTGAAAGTAAACAACAAACTGACTATGTCTCACATTCTGACTGCAACCTTCATAATGTTGATCTTGGAGAGTAATATTGGAAGGATATGAGGAAATAAGATATAATAGGCATATAAACCAACACCAAAAATTTATTTTAGGCTATTTTATATAAATAAATATTTTGTAATTGGTGAAATCTACCTACAATTAATAGCAATAGCAACCTTCAAACTTGACCTATTTAGCTCTTGAAAACACCTCCAAACATGAAAATCAAGATGTAAAACATTATATTATGGATTAAAAATAATTTATAATGAAATTAATCAATTTATTTGTATGGATTATCTCAAATAGGGTCAAAACTTGTAGGGTGTGTGGATTAGCATGCAAAACTAGATAGTCAACTTGTTAAGGATGGTTCATAAATTATAAGCCACCATTACTCAAATTTTAAACATGAAAATTAATTTAACCAAGTGTAATATATAAAAAAAATATAGTTTGATTTTTAAGTCCTCTTACTGGTTGTACTATCTAAAAAACTATTGACTAGTTTCATGTGCATAGTGGAGCTATGAAGAGATAGAATGGTTTTAGCCCATTTTTAGAAATTTAAAATAATGTAAAGCATATAAATGTATTAAATTAATTTAAATAACAATTAAATAATATTTTTTCATTTTCCAATCTCTCCCATAGGCCATACAACCTTTGAAACTCCCTCTTTTCACTTGTTTTCTTGATTTCGGTTAGGAACATGTAATTTTTAGTTATTATAGTCAAAACTTGTAGGGTGTGTGGATTAGCAAGCAAAACTAGATAGTCAAATTTTAAAGGATGGTTCATAAATTATAATCCACCATTACTCAAAATTTAAGCATGAAAATTAGTTTAACCGAGTATACCACAAATATCATTTGATTTGGAAGTCCTCTTACTAGTCATACTATCTAAAAAACTATTGACTAGTTTCATGTGCATAGTGGAGCTATGAAGAGACAGAATGGTTTTAACCCATTTTTGGAAATTTAAAATAATTTAAAGTATATAAATGTATTAATTAATTTTAATAACAATTACATAATATTTTTTCATTTTCCACTCTCTCCCATAGGCCATACAACCTTTGAAACTCCCTCTTTTCACTTATTTTCTTGATTTCAGTTAGGAACATGTAATTTTTAGTTATTATTGACAATTATTATGACATATTTGATGTTTTAAATAAGTTTAAAACACATTAAAACCTTTAAAACCACTTTCATTAATGACCCATTTATGATCCCTAAGTGACTTAAAATGACATAAGGACTAAATTGGACTATGACCAAGGCTAATATGAAATTAAATTAAATTAAATGAAACATGACACACCCTATGACATGTTAATATACCCATCTATCAAGTTTTGTACTATAGGGGGTTGACATATTTTGACTTGTGGTCAAAATAGTCAACAAGAACATGATCGTCTCTAATGGAAACAACAAGAAGAAACTAGTTTTATATCTACTAGGTTAATATTAGTTCAATGTTGAATAATATTTTAAGGTAAAATTTGCTAATGATAACCAATTTACATTAAAAACCTTGCTCACCATTGAATTTTTCTCTTTATTATAAATAAAATAGGAATACACTTTCACTCCCAATGTCATACAAAATGTTTAGGCAATGGTCCAACACATACGCAATCTCTTGAAATGTACACATTATCCCCTTAGCAATATATTTATAGTAGAACAATCCTCTCACACATGGGATGGCATCCAAACTTACCATCACCTCCTACCAAACCCTTTCTACCTTTTCACTCTTATAGGGAACATTGAATCTATGACTACCTTATATAAAATAGTGGATATCCTTCTCAAAAAACCCCTCAATATAAATAATAAACTAGATACCCCAACATGAAACCCAACTAGTTTCCATGATATAAAAACATAAAATATAATTTGCATGGGGTTACCAGGATATGCATGGGATGCAACATTTATAGAACCCATCTCTGATAGGTAATGGGTATATTCATTTGTCATTATCTCATATGATAATGGTAAATGGTGCATCTATATGGAGTATATATAACTAAATAGTGCCACAAGGAAAAACCATCTCCCTTTCCCTTTCATTGACTAGTTTATTCACTCTCTATGAATAAATTATTCTTTACTTGATGGTTTTAGTGGATATAATTAGATCATAATTTCCCTATAAGATCAAGATAAAGCAATGTTTACATGTCCTTGAGTCACTTACACTTACTCAGTCCTTCCATTTAAGATATGAAATGATCCTATAACCTTTCTAAGGGTTGTCTTCACCATTTTATCTGATATATTTCAAGAATATATTAAAATATATATGGATGACTTCATTATATATGGGAACACTTACAATGAAACCATCACCACTTGAAGAATTTTACCCAACATTTTCAAGATAAGAGCTAGTCTTTCAATCATGAGAAGAGTTACATGGTAATTCAAGAAGGTATTTTACAAGGAAAACATATCTAAAATTTATGAATTGAGGTATATCCTACTAAGATATAAGTTTTAAATAACTTTTCAACACCAAACAAATCAATGAAATATAATAATTTTATTAGGACATGTTAGATGTTACCATATATTCTTTGAATATGTTATCAAGATATCAACTCCATTATTTATTTTAATAGGAAAAAATGATAATTTTGTATGTACTTATGCATTCCATGAATATTTTAAAAATCTCAAAGACTTACTTTTGACAACAACCATGTTGAGAGTTCTAGATTTGAAGTTTCCCTTCCATATTCATATTATGCATCTAACATAACACTTGGGGTAGTACTTGGAGAAAAAGATGGTTTACTCAACTATGTTATTTATTTGATTAGAAATAATATACATAACATATAATTAAATTACATAGTTACTGAGAAAAAATTAATCACATTAATGTATGATATAAACAAATTTTAACATTGCATTATTTGTTATCATGTTTCTACTCATACTGATCATGTTGTTAAGAAATATTTAGTCATAAAACTAATAGTAAATGGCAAGTTCATTATATGGTTTTTATTATTGTATTAATTTGACATAATTATTGTGTATAAACTTAATAAAGATAATGTAGATTCATATTTTTTTATCTAGATTACAATTTGATGAAAAAGGTCCACTAGTAGATGACTTTTTTTTTAATGAATATCTCTTTACTTTGACTATTAATACTCCTTAATTTTAAGATATTGATAACTATTTAGTTTTAGGTTTGACTCTCACACACTTTTCACCAAAATAAAAAATACAACTTGATGGCTAAGAGCATCTCAAATTCATGGATTTCTAGGTACCTCTTTCACACTAGGACTACTTTGATTATGTGCAAATGTGTGTGAGACGATGAAGTGTTTGATATCATTTGTGCATGTCCTAATGAACCCTGAAAGGTTAATTTTTTTATTAAAGAGGAAAACCTATAAGATAATTATGATCAATTAAAATTATTTTAATCTACATACAAATTTCATTGCATATACATGATAATGTGATAAATGCCCATTTATGGTGAAACACATGCATTCAAATGATATGTTGTTTTAGCCATAGTTAGTCTTAGAGCTATTTTTAAAATGGGGGATTGATTTCATGGGCCTAGTAGATCAAATTTATCAAACAAAGGAGTAAATTTTGGTATGCATTTACTACCTCACTAAATGGGTAGAGGTTACATATTTGAAGCATGCATAGGGTGAAAAGGTATCAAAATTCCTTTATTAAAATATCTTCAAAATATACAAACTTATAATATAGTTAGTCTCTAATCAAGGTTTAAAATTTACCCTTGTAAAATAATATTAATTTTTTAATAATAGACCTACTTCATCTCATGCATAATCTAAAAACTAAGTTAAAATCACCAATAGGGATTTGGATAACATCCTTACCAAAACTATAACTATACACTTCCATGAGTAGGTAGAACATATTTTAAAGGTCTTATCAGACTATAGGATCACATTGAACATAACCATGGGGTTAAAACCCTATAAAATGGTCTATGGTAAGAATTGTGTTTTAATCATAGAGTTTAAACTTAAAACTTTACAGATTATCCTAGAACTTGGCATGGATTTGACTAAAGCACAAAAAGAAAGGATTGTACAACTCAACTCCCTTGATGAGTTGAGAAGAGTATATATAGAACATACTAAGGATAAAATGTCATTAAAAACATAAGTTTCATCCATGTGATTTGGCATTTATTTTTTATTCTATATACAAGGACCATAAAGGGGAATGTTAGACCAGATGGTTAGGCCCTTATGAGATAGAAACAATTTTTAGAAATGAAGAATTAAAGTTATCATAATTTATGGGTTCATATTATTTTTATGTTCAAAAAATATCATCTAAATTTGTAAAAGATCATAATGGAGGAATAACCTCACATAAACATGGAGCTCAACTTTGTAATGGATAAGAACCATGAGAAGACTAATGATAAACCAAAATAACTTGTTGAATTATAGGTAGGACACTTCATCCCTACCTATCTATAGTAATCATATCACATATGGTAGTTTTAATTCAAAAACTAGCTTGTTGGCTAGCCAAAATTAGATAAATTGGGCATGAGTGGAAAACTAGCTTATTGGCCACTTAGGAGTAAAATTAAAAAATAAAAATGAAAATGAAAATAATATATATTTAAAAAAAAACTAAGTTGTAATCTTGTTGACCATATGGATATAAAAAATGTCATCTACTAGAAGCACATAAATACACCTAAGATGCTACATAGTCATTATTAATTATTGTATGTATCTTTCAACTTGTAGCATTTATACCTAAAACCATTATGTCATTCCCATAATTTATCATGACTAAAACACACCAAAAATGACCATTTTAAAAAAAAAAAAATTATAAAGTCACATCCTACATAACTTACATTATCCATCGTAAATCAGCCTTCATGGCATGATATGCATAATGCATTGAGGAAAAAATAACATATACACAACATGAATAAAGTGCACAAAAGGTTTCATGGTTTATACACAACCATGCCAACTCAACTTGCCAATTTAATCTATGATTGATTAATTAAATCAATTAGTACCTAAGCTCAAGGTCTAGATTAAACAAAAGATAAAAAAAGAAAGTAATTCAATTATGATTAGCATATAGTTTAACAATCATTATTTCAAAAATAGATTAACTTAAAAAATCAATAATCCCTCATATTAGTTTCCACAATTATAAATCCTTGTTTTAATCACAAACTGATGATCTTCATAAAATAGTTTATCATAGCTCAAGGGTTGGATAAATCTCAAACTGAATCTATCATAATACATATCCCTGATTCCCCAACTCAATATGATAGCCTACATATCCACTCATCAGAGATAGGGTCAGATGTAGTTCTCTATTTTTATTAGTGAATTATTTCCAGTATGAGATATCATCTCACTAAGGTACTTACTATCATGGCCAATGCTATATATAATAATATAATGATTCTATAAAGATTATATACATTTTGGGAGTGTAAAAAAGAAAATTGATCATATGATTTTTTAATATTTCTAATTTTTTATCTTAGCCTCTCATATTGGCATAATCAATACTATTACAATATTTTTTAGGTTTATATAACCATACATTTTGAGGGATTTACATAACCTCACTATCCTACTATATATCAAACCTCATGCTCACATATTAAATTTTATATCATGGTATCTACTAACATCTAACTTTTCTCATGAGATAAGAATGAAAAATGTCTCCCTCTAGGGTCGACAAAAGTATTAAATTCTTGATATAATTATATTAATATGTATCTTTGTTCTTGCATAGATTAAATTAATAATTATTTCCATTTGAAAAATTCATTTATATCTCATGATCACTTCACAAGTTCTATTTTACATTCAAAATATGTAGAAGAGTAAATAAACTAATATTCTTAAATATTTACTAATGTCACAACCCTTAATAAATATTGTTTCATGGTATTATCATAATTTATCCAAGGTAGTATATGTTATTTACTTACTAAAGGAAACATCAATTAGCTTACACATAATTAACACACAAAAAAAGTGTTTCTTTGATGGCAAAATTATTTATAAATAATTTATTAACAAAGACATATTACCCAAATAGTTCCCAAGGTATCATGCATTTAATCAATTCGTAAGGTAAAGGAGGTTTTTATTATTCATCATAATTCACCATGCTAATGACTAGGATGACTAAGATGACATAGAATGAAATATGAATAATTAGGAAAACTAGAGTTTAACATTTTTGTTGAAGTCAAAATGTTCAATGGAAAATGCACCTTGAAAATAAAACATTTTCTTGATGAGGTCTCTTACATTCATCTTAGACATTCATAATTAATACCATTAAATAGTTGACCAACAACTCATTATAACTTTATATATCCTTGAAATTATTGAAAATAATTTTATACATTTGATCTTGATGGGTATTAAAGCTGAATTTATTTGTAATAAATTTCAATCATTATATTTAAGTCTTAATTATAATAATTGATACAGGACCATGTTACTACCATCTCAACCATGAATGTCTCATCATTCAAGCTTACATATCATGACACTATGCCAAAAACTATAGACTATTTTTTCATCATTTTCATCATCATAAGTTACATCTCATGATATTTTATCAAATTTCCTACATGGTCTCTAATTTGAGTTTTTATACACTTTATTGTCCCCAAAAATTATCTGGTAATAAATATCCAAATATGAGCATATATTTGGGTTTGAGAGGAGTACTCAATGATTAAAATGGTCAAGAAACATTTGGTAACCATAATATTTAATCTTGGGAGGAAATACAATCTAATATCCTAGTTTTTTCCAAGAGTGCAAGGTAGCAAGTTGTATTATCTAAAACCATACTTTCTTGACTAATTAAGTAATAAAAACAATAGACAATCAAACACGAGTGTGGGTTAAAATTTATAATAAATATGGTTTAATTGACGATATTATATTGAAAGTATTATACACTTGAAATGGTTAAGTTGACAAAATTTATATGAGCCTAAATTTTTTCTATTATTTTATTTTTATGAGGGGTAACTAAATAAGCCTTGACTTGATAGAGAAATTAACGAATAAATGTCAATTTTTGGAAACAAAATAAAGTTGAGAGATTCAATTTTTTTATTTTTTTACTTCATTTTACATTTGACAACTATAACTCCATGTGGAAAACTCAACTTTTTCTCCAAATAAATTGTAGAATAAAATATATTTAAAAACATAAGATCAACTCACTACCTTTTTATTTAAATTTATCATATTCTTTATATTCTAATTACAACATATTCAAATTTTCATAAGAAAACTATCCCAATTTTCAAATATATAGAATTTTAAGACTTTTTTATGTAATAATTTTTCACTAGAATACTAGTGATTAAAATATTAAATTATAATTTAAACGAATATAGATTTATAATGTTGTAAACACATTGAGATGTTAATCAAAACTTCCCTTGTTCTACCTTCTATTAAATCCTCCTAGATGGCATAAAATCCTTCCAATTCCATTCCCTCTTTCCACCAAGGAATCATTCCATTGCATTCCTACCTCCTCAAATCTCTAATGTTTTCCATCTCCAACCATCCATCCACATTCCAAGAAGAATGTGTCCTATAAAAGACCACTCTTTAACCACAACATTCAATTTTGCAAGAGATAAAATACTATAAGGGCATAGTTTGTGAGACTTAAATTATTTTGGGAGGAGGAATTAAGTTTTGAACAAAGTTTTTATTGGCTTCAAACTCCTTACCAACTCTTATTATTGTGACATGGTGTATCGCATGGGTTTAAACATCATAACTAACTCAATTTAATGCAATCAAACCATAATAGTAGATGAAGACATTAATAATTATGAAATAAGATTAATTTTTAATTAAATTACAAATTACCCACTTGAACATTCTCATTTATCCCCATAAAGACAAGTTTATTTGTATATTACTTAGTTATGACTAAATAATATCATGAATGTTCAATAATATATAAACATAAAGAGTGTCTTACAACTAAAATTTTAAGAATATATGTACATTTTATTTATAAAATTTTAATAAATGAATGACCTTATAGATATGAACATTAAACCACATAAGACCATCCATTTTGAGTAGTTAAAATGACTTGCATGTATAAAGTATCATAGAGAGAGAAAAAATGACATAAAGTGCATAAATGTTGTAAAAGAATATAAAATAAACTCATGAACCATTCTCCTCTATTGGTGGGTTATTGACCATAAAATGTACCATTTCTAAAATCCTACCTAGAATAGTTGGTCATCATACACATTTTTTAGTTATATTATATGACCCACTATGATGTTATTAATAATTATTGATAATGAATCTATTTATATAAATACTATATCTATTATGATATATTTATAAATTGTGTAAATATCACAATGAAATAGCTCAAGGTTTATATTAAGAGTGCCCATTTTATGGGAAATGTAAAAATGGCCACATAAAGATTATAAATAGAAGCCCAGGATTTTAGCCTCAAAGTTAATCAATCTTACATTAGGATTAGTGGTAGAGGCCTTGGTCATGGAGGTTACTTTTCTTGAGGTGTTATGAGATGATTTTTGGCCACTTGGAAAGCTACATGTTCATTAATGAGGGAGAATTTTAGAATAATCATGGGTATAGATTCAAGTGTAGGGGATGGTAGTTCCATTTGATTTAGGATTCAAGGATTATAAAAATATATGACACACATAAAACACATGCATAAATAATTTGATAAAGGATAAAACAAAAAATATACACTAACATTAACAAAGGGAATAATATTCACACCAAAGGTGTTACATTATCTAAATTTTAAAGAAGCATTGTCCTTGATATAAAAACTACAATGAATAAAATTAAGGAAAAACCATGATTTCATATCTTCCTAAAATACCACTCTATTTAAAATATACCCATAATTTAACCATAAAAATGCTAAACCCCAGATAACCTATGATATTATATTGTGATTATAACTACCACTTTGATATATATCATATTGAAAAAAAGGATGATCACCACTCCATGGTGAAAGTATAATGTGTTAATATAATTTTCATTTCATCAAAAAATTATAATGTGCTAAGATAAGTGCCATTTCATGGAAAATATACAATGTGTTGAGATAAGTTCCATTCCATGGCAATAACACAGTAAGTAGTATTTGACAAAACTGAGCGTCATTGGAAAAAGAAAGAAAAAGAATGAAAGCACTATAATATAATTATGCCTAAAAAAATAATGTATAAGGGCTTAGTAATTATGGTTCCATCAACCAACTATCCCTATGTAAACAAAACATCATGTATAGCTAGGGAAGGATGGTGTCATGAACTTTCCCATATAAGCTTCCATCATGACCCTGTATCTTATTTGACAAGATATAATATTCTCCTAAGGCATTAGTTATGAACATTACTTAACATATAGGAAAATAGTAATTAAAATCAATGAATAGCTAAAAATTAACTGATAAAAAAAACTAATTTAAGATGAAATAGACTAAAAAAAGAGTTAAAACTAGAAAATAAAACTTCATAGTTCAAATTGAAATCAAGTCATTGATCAATTAAACAACTTCTTAAATTTTCCAAAGATGAAAAGAGGTGCTAATTTCAAAACAAATTATTTTTCCAATCGCATTAAATAAAGTTTCAACATAAAAAATAAATAAATTGGTTCACATTATATATACTATGTGGATTTAGAAGATAATCAAGGGGAGGACATAAGTAACCATCATATAAATCTCAAATCGCTCCTAGAGATAAGAGATAAATAGCCAAATTATCAACTAATCCACATAGCTCAACATAGAATAATAATTTTAAATGTTATCTTCAACAACCAATAAAGGTGATTGAAGGGAGATTGTGTTTATAATGTGACCATTATTCACAAAAAAATATGGTACTTTCTCAAAATATTCATGTAGTACTTCATAAAAAAATGGAAAGTTAGATTTTTGGCCTATGAGAAGCTCTACTTCCTAGTCTATAACCTAGTTAAAATAGTATGAATAGGGATATACATGTCATTTTAACCCCACATTTGCATCATGTTAAAAAATAGATAAATGGCATAGGTTTTCACTACATAACAAGTCATAAATTCATTACTTAGCAGTTTACCTAGATGGAAAATGCACAAAACATATCATAGGTATGACCACATTTACATAGGTAAAATAGATAAATATAAAAATTATTGTTTGGAACTATAACATACATCATGATCACACACCATATTATTATTTTAAGAATATGGGTTTGTTTTAGAGGGGTTTTATAATAATATGACCATATAGAGGTTAAAAGAATAATTTTGATATTTATACATACATATGTTTCCAAAGAGGTCAAAATGAGGTAAAGGAAGTATTGTACCCAACATACCCCCATTATTCTTTTATCTAAATAGGGAACCATTGTCTTTAAAAATGGGCCTATAGAGTTATATTTAAATCTTTATAAAACAAAAGGCCTTATATATTGTGCTAACTCTATTATTTGATAGACATATGAGCATACCTTTTATATTTCGTGGACTAACCTACTAATGATTTTTGAAAGTTGTGTATATATAGGTTTTGACTTATCTTGTTTGAAAAAATTCCTTATCATAACTACTTAGCACAAAAAATTCCTCATTGATTCTATTTTGAACTTCCATTCACCAAAATATTTTGACACTTTTAGTCTTTGACAATTTTATTTAGTTATTTTTCTCGATGAGCTTCTCTGACACATTTGAGGTCTTTAGCACTTCACATTTTTATGTAATCCATGTGGGAATTTATGCTTTGATTTTTTTTTCATTTATGGTATTTTTTCAAAACATCTATTCAAGATTATGGCATACAGGATCCTAAAGTTGTAATCACATTATATTAAAACACTTTGCCATTTACTCTTTGGCCATTGTTCTTTGAGAAACTAGTTTCTAAAGTTTTACAATTCAGTTTATCTAGGTCTTTATAAGATTTATTTGGTAAATACCCTTTGGGAAAATTACTCAAGAAAAAATGGGTCCTTAGCAAGTGTTCAGTGATTTCATTTGGCAAATTCCTATGACATATTTTGGTAATCATCAATTTTGTTCAACGAAAGAACTTGACACATCAAAGTCTTCAAAAAAATCATTTGAGGAATTCCTCTGACTCATTTATGTCTTTTTTTAAGGTGTTCAAAAATTTTGTTCAAGATATTTATCTACCTCAAAAACATTATTATATCCTGACTCTTGACTTATGACTATTAAAATCCTTAATGCTCAGTAAACCAAAGCCAAATAAGTGACTAAATGATAGTTGGAAATGGATAATGATGCGGCACTCTTACTAAATGTCAATGGTGCCTACATGGCATACCCACCAAATAAAGTGGCAAAGTTTTAATTTTAAAAACAAATCAAAGTTATATAAATTAGACATTAATGGTGCACAAACTAGAAATCAATACCAAAGATATATCAAATTATTTTTAATGATGATGTGCCCATTAAATATCAATCTTAATTGTGAACTCAATTACTCCCCTAGGATCAATCCTTAACCACCAGTGTTTCCAAATTAATATCATACTCAAGAAAACCAAAAGATTGGATATTAAACTTAGACCAGTATCAACTAAGTTAAATAACAATGACATCCTCATCTAGATCATTCTAAGGAACTCTCCCCCTTCAAGATTTTACATCATATATTTCATTGAGTACATGGATATGCTAATCAAATCTACAATATTCAACAATGATTATACCAACCACTCAGTGCAATGGGAGGTCATACACTAGGTTTATGCACATATGCCTGAGGAAAAGTTTACTCCTATTTAGTGCCAATTGGCCACATACTTCTTCCCTCTCAAGCATAAAGGGTTACACTTCACAATAGTGAAGCCATAAGTCGTGCCTTGTATTGACCTCCTATGATATTTATTCTTCATTGGGAAGATATCTAGAGGATTGTTCTTATATCATGTCAAACACAAAATGGTTATGGCATGAATCTATGGAAATGAATTTCAAAGGTACATATCCCTTATTATTATATAAACTAGTTATTATATACATAGAGTAGTGGTTTGGAATAAATAAAAATTAATTGAGAAGGAACTTAGTAGTTGGATGCTCCTTGGAGAAATAATCAATTTGAAAGATAAGTAACCCACAATAATGACTAAATTCAAAATGGGCATTTGAATTAGGATGGCCCTATTTAATAGGTTATTTGGATACCCAAGCATTAAATTCCTTCACCTATAATGAGTTACACCACTTTTTTTTTTAAGGACCTCATAGTTGACATTTGCCCTAAGTGAAGTGATCAGAGCAAGGTTATGATAGAAGATATTATAGAAGGATAAGAGGCCTCCAAGAGGTCATTTTTATATGATGTATTACCTAATTGATGTACTCATTGGTATAGTTTACATTCATAATGTATCACCATAGAAACCCCCTCTAGACTATATAAATAATCATATATTGATTATTATCCCTTTATGCACATATATGCATACACTCACAACATTATGTGCATCTCTGAGGACATGTACCCCTAGGTATGGACAGATATCCATGAGTTGCCATTGACTAGGATTCAAAAAACATTTAAAATAAATTATTGATTAAGTGAGACTATTGTTTATACCCTGATTATATAGTCATCATTGTTATAGGCCATAAGGTTGAACTTATTTGCCTCTCTAAGTATGTCCTAGATAAATTGGTGGATAAGTAAATAGCCTACCAATTATGGTGAGGTATTGATGAGGGTATGCACAAGATAAATAAATCTTACTTTCATGGCACTCATTTATTGTTTGGAAGGATGTGCTACACCAATCGAAAGCAATTTTATAAGGTAGGGAAGTATAGAGAATACTATACCTTGGTTATATTGCCACATAGGGACTATGATCCCCATGGTCAAGTACAAAAATATATTAAGGTATTGGGAATCAAATATCAACATCATCCCTATGATCATGATTTATTGTTCCTCAATACTCAAAATGATGACCAAGTCAGGGAGAGGGTTAATTGATTCACTTGAAAGAAGGCATTCTGAAACTTATTCAAGGGAAACCTTCTTGTTCTATAAAGGAGGCACAGACTAGACTCCCATCAATTGAAGGATGGGATTCATCAGACTTCTAGACTAGAAGACCTTATCAACCATCAAGGATCAAGGTAAAACCTCCTAGACACACCTTGTGACACTTAAGGTATTGAATAAGTCACTAGGTGTGTTAGATACCTCACTTGGGGAAAAATAAGATGATCCCATTTATCTTGAATCCTTAGATTCTGAGGGCCTTACCCAAGGTGATTTTATATCAATTTCAAATGTTGTTGTTGTGGTTACCTCAACCACACAATAGGTTTCTTTGATAACTACTAAGAGAACCATTTATTATACAAGGAAACCAAGGACTCATCCCCCTCCATAGAGCCGATTCAATGAAGCACCATTAGTGGAGTTAACCACACAAGAGGAATTTCAAGGGGAGTCCACTAATGAGGAGAAATAATTACAAAGATAAAACATATTAATCCTCTAAGACTTAAAGGGAAAGCCATCATTATATAAGCAACCATCAGG
This sequence comes from Torreya grandis, assembly GCA_037957365.1. NCBI lineage: Eukaryota > Viridiplantae > Streptophyta > Pinopsida > Cupressales > Taxaceae > Torreya > Torreya grandis. The sequence goes on from JARHVA010006578.1 coordinate 799,051, forward strand.
TGAGCCAACACCCCTCTGAATTCCATTACCCCTATTATTTCTCATGTTTTTCTTTCTATTCTTAGTTCATTTGATCATGTTTCATTAAATCCTCCTATCCCCCCTCATATCTTGTCCCCAAAGTGGAGGTTGTAATTCTTATTTCCCTAGTTGGTCTTCGTCCGATTGCTCCTTCTACATCTAGTCATGTTATTCCTATTGTTGTTACTTCTATTACTATTGCACCCCCATAAGAACCTAGAAAAAGGCCACAAAAAAATTAAGGGGAGGAGTATAAATTTCCCATATACATGTGTTCTCTACGTAGTTAAGTCTACTAGTTCCCCCTCCTAGTCCCTCATAAGATACAACTATGGTAACCACTAGGAAGGTTGATAAAAAGAAAATCTAGTTTACACAGTCCATCCACTAAAACAATATGGTGGAGTGGACTAGCCAAAAATCATATGGCCTTCACTCCATGATCTCTTTCTATAAGAAACTCTAAGGTATACCTCAGGAGAGATATTGGGTGAGACTATAACTTTGGACACTCAACCCATGGATCCTACACAATTAGTCCTCCCATAGTTGGTAACAAACATGGAGTTAGAGACTTCCAAAAAACTAATCTAGTAATTAAAGAATTGTCCATTGTAGGTTCACTATTGGAAAAATCTACCAAGAGTGTACAAAAGGACAAATAGAATAAAATATAAGATGAGAATTTAAGAGAAATCATAGTGGAGGAGAGGAAAAAATATTTACTTATCTAAAATGAAGGCCATAAAATTGGGGAAATCCCTATATATAGAGGATTTTAAATCCTATTTTGAAACACAAATGGATACTCTAGTAGAGATAGATGAGGGAAATGAAATGGAAAGGAGAGAACTAGAGAAATAACTAGAACAAATAAGATAACAACAACAAATCATACATGTTCCATTCAAAATAGAGATGGATGTCCAAGTTCTACATCCATGTTTTATAACACTCCTAAGGCTATTAGTGAAACAAGGGAAGAATTGGTGCCCCATATAATAAAGAACAAAATCATATTTATTTATTTGAAAATAGATGAGAATAAATTTAAACTTATTATTATTTTTACAATTAGAAAATCATGTGCACACTTAAACCTAATGACACCATTAAAGGCTATCAGTTCCCTCAACCTAGTAGTCATCAAGACACATGAAGCAATGGAGTGGATTGATGTGGCTAAGGTAGTAATGCCTAATTGCTTATAACATAAAACTCTCATTTGGTATATTTCAGATGAACTGAAGCTTTCATAGACCAAGGATTCCATAGAGAGACTTATCAATATGGCTAATTTTAACCAACTCTTACATCAAGATTAAGAAAACATAAAATAGAATACACAAGGGACTACCTTAGAGGAAATAGAATTTGAGCCCAATTTTTCTAAGAAAAAGGTCACTAAAGTTGAGATATTTATAACTAACTTTAAGACTATAAAGGTTGAACATGAAAGAATCCTAAAGTATGTAAATAGGGTGTATAGGATTCATCTCCTTAACATGGACATAATCAAATAACAATATGACATTAGGCATAATCACTATCAAGATTTGGAAGAAAATAATAATGTTGTCCCTTAAACTCCAAATTCAACACAAGATCCACTTCAATGCCTCTAACAACCTCACCCATCATGCAAGCACTCAATCAACCTTGAGTTGAAGGATAACTTTGTATGTATACATGAAAATACTACTTACTTTTACACTTAAAGTTTTCTTACACTTAAAACATACATGTAAAGTTGCATGAACTATTTGTAAGAATGCAAATTATGCATCACCTTACATAAGCCAACTAATTTTGGCATAGATGTAATTAGCTATGAGCATGAAAAACATGCAATTTTAAGGTTAAAATTATAACTAAGGTTCTAGCCACATCATGTAACCATGAGTTCACATGCACTTGGAAGATGATGTTCCCCTCTCTAAGTCTAAATATTTATGTAATTTCACATTCTAAAGGGTTGGAAGATTTATCAATATAAAAATAATGTTTTTCTATTGTCATATAATTGTGTCAGTGTTCTTTCCTTCCATTCTTGTGATATTAAGGTTTTTGCTTTTCTAGTTGTAATAATACAAAAAATTGAATTGTGCAAAGTCTACAGATAAATTTTAATTATTTTATTAATGTATGATAACATTATATGTGTATAAGATATTGAAAGTTAGTATATTTAATTGATTAATTAATAGATTAGTCCAAACTATATTAATATTCTTAGTGTGGAAAAGTTCTTCCTTTTTGGTACAACTTTATAAGTGTGTACAACAACTACCTTTGATTCCATCCTACTCTAAGTTGTAACCTTCCAATTAACGGTGTGAAAAAGTAACTCTAAGGGATAAACCTTTAGTTGAGACCATCAAGTTCCTAATATCACTCTTCCATAGACTTCATAATTTTTTTTTAATGTATGTGTGCAATAATTACAAGAAATAATCAATATCTTTGAAAACACTTGTCCACTAAGAAACCAACCCAGGAAGTAACCTTTTGAGATTAAAAAACCTTCCTTTTTTATTTAACCTTCCTTCCTTTTGAATTTTATTTGATTGAGATATATCCAATATATATTAGGTATCATCCACTAATCCCACTCACTTAGGTTTGATTTCTCCACTAAGATTCATTTCACTACATTCAAACCTAGTTGACAACCTGCATGTTCTACTTGTTATTCCACCACAAGGTTGTTTAAACCATACTTTCAAATCATGCCCTAGAGTGTATTTTACCTCCATTGATATCTTAAAATTTTAGATGCTACCTCATTTAAATTTTGTATTGTACACAAGGACCATATCAATAAAAGTGAAGTTGGTGATAGAAGGAGGGTCATTTGAGTTATTACCTTGTGATAGGTTACCCTCTAAGTTGAGTTGTGTTAGATACACCTAGGAGAGTTACAAGGTCTATATCCCAAACCAATCTTTTAGTTTCCCCCTTAGTATCACATCAAAGGACTAAATATACACTAGTTGTTCCCAATATACCAAAGCCTAAAACATCATCTCCAATAAAAATATGCATCCCATTAATCATCTTGTGGCTCAAAAACACCCTTGGTTAGTTGTATCTATCATTTCCATCTTAGGAGATGTGCATAATTTTCCTATAAACCTAGATAAATATCTACCTTCTTTCTCCCCTTCAAGAGGAAGGACTATAGAGGAACACATTAAGTCTTTCAAGGTTCCATCAATATTGATGAATGTTACTAATGAAGATGTTGCATATAAGATTTTCCCATTTACCTTGTAGGATGATGCTTATGATTGGTACCTCAACCTTCTAGAGAATTATATCATATCCTAAAATGCATTTCAAAGCACATTTATTTCCTAATTTGGATAATTTACGAATCCTAGACTAGTGTATCAAAATTTTACTAGCATGAAATGGAGCCTAATGAGCCAATTTGGGATTTCAACTCTAGATTTCATAAAATATACACTTGGCTTAACCTATAGTATAATCCAAATGGACCATTAGTGTTTGAGATGTATATAAATGATCTAGACCTAATAATTATGGTGTTCCTATGGAGATCTATTATTACCACCAATATTGATTTAGTTTATGAAGGGGTTATCAAAATTGATAGACAACTGAACCTTCAAATACCTGACACTCCCAATATCAACTCTATTTTTTAATCTCTAAATCGAGTCCCTCGTGTTAATCAAAATGTCTCAAATTTCAATCAAAATTAACTATATCTAGTACCTCTTCTAATACATCAAGTGCCCAATCATAAATATGGTTATATGAAATACAAGGTCTATATGAATAGTCATCAATAGAATAAACATTCAATGCCCTCTAATGTTACAATTGCACAACTAACTAATTCTACCAAAGTAGAATTAGATTCCATCAAAAGAGTATTCTAGAAACTGAGTAGTGACTTTTTAAATATGTAGAGGAAGATGTGAAACATCATTGGCTGGAATAATAACCAAAAGTATGGGTTTCAAAGATACAAAAGGACATTTAATAGGGATATTATTAATGTAGAGTAGCAGACCAACAAGTTTCCAGAGATAAACATAATAGAAATAACTCTACCTAATTGGTGTAGAGCCCACAATACATCACAACTTGGTAAAATTGAATGTGTGGAGTTCTGTATAGCATTTGAGATCTTTTAAAGAGAGATAGTAAAGTAAGACTTGATGAATAATTCACTAGAGTTCCATCTATAAGTTGGATATTCAAACACAATAATGGTATTTAAAATGCATGATTCTTTTTTCCTAGAAGAAGACAACAATAAAACAAAGGATAACTCTAATGAATTATAGGCTTTCCAAAAATATCAGAAGGGAAATTATAACCTAAATAATAATTATCCCTTTACAACATCTACTCCTTTGAATGACATTACTATTCCACTGAATCTAAGAGTTGACAATAATCCACCTCCCCCTAAAGGAAATAAATAGCTCCAAAATAAATATGAGAAAGGAAAAGGGGGTACAACATGCTATATTTAACACACCCTACTCTATATGTTTCTTTTAAAAGTGGATACCCCCTTTTTCTTAAAAAAGTAATGAATATCTTGGAGGGATACTTATGAGTTTTGAGGGTTATGATACTTTTGATACTTGTACAACATCAGTGTTTGTAATGTTAAATCATGTTGTGGTATATTTTTTGGAAACACTTGATTAGACTAACCTATTAATGAAAAGATGAAAAGAATGACTTTGTATGATAGGTAGGTAGATTTCTTTATCTTTAAGTATTCCTTTGGTAAAATTAATTATAGATAATTTTCATTAGAACAATTAATTCAGAAGCTTTATTCACAATCTTAGTCTCTGAAAGCTTTCAATCATAAATTTATATTTGTAAATATTCTCTATGGAAGGTTTCACTTCAAAACTATTATCTACATAAAGTTTCTCTTCAAAAACATTCACATCGACAACATTCATTTTGAAGGAATTATTTTGGAAAGTTTAGTTATCACTAAGCTTGGTCCATAGAATCTTTACTTTGGTAGTTTGTTTCAAGAAGTTTAACTTCAAAAATAATTCCTTCAGTAATTTTTTTCGTAGTCTTAGTCTTTAGGAACTTTTCATCAAAAGGATTATGTTTCAAAGATTCTCACTGGAGACTTTTTTATGTTGGAAAATTTTATGTCAAAGACTTTATATCATAAACTTTAATTTTGGAGACTTTTCATCTAAAGGATTCCTTCGACAAGTTTGTTAATTGGAAACTTTATTTTAGAAACTTTTGTTTCAGGGACATTGGGAGAAAATATTTCTGAAATACATTCAAAGCTTTAGACTCTTTTGGCCTAAAATCAAATTTTGACTTCTATTGATTGGGATATACAACGACCCATGGAAAAAGAATAAAGCCTACATGGAAACACCCTGAATGACAAGGCATACTATGTGTCATGCACACTATATAGGGTGGTCAATTTTGAATTAAATGAAGGTGACAAGATCATAAATGTTAATGAGTAATGGTACACAAACTAAAAATAAATTCAAGAGATCTATTCACATTGATACCCTAGTATATTTCACATCATTCAATCTTTGATCTCGGATAGAATTTAGCCTCAAGCGATCCCAAAATCCCTAACTTCTATCACAATGATTTTTTATTTGTAAAATTCATCTAAGTGAAGATACACCATTATAAAAAGGTTGGAACAAATGAGTACTCAATATAGTTATCAGGGCATCATTATTTAAGTCTTAGAAGGGAACCCTAACACCATCTAGACTCTTGATCAAGGATTATAAATAATACATGGATATTATGTTCAATACAACTATGTTTGATGGATGTTACTCAATTATTCAAAATTATGGGAAGTAGTGGAGAATGTGGATTCATTTTCACATGAGGAAGACATAGTAGCTAAAGATAATTAGGTACTAAAGGACCTACCCCCTTTCAAAATATAGTGTCTACACTACATAGTTGTAAAATAGGAGGTGATGTCATACATTAATTTACTACAAGGCCTATTCTTCAAAGGGAGAATCATGGATGGAGGATAAATTCATTATATAGACAATAAAACTATTTTCACATATATAATAGGTAAGGTATTTAATAGATATTTAATCCTTCCTATTATGGATGTTACCTTTGATTTACACACTATTATCACATTAAAGAAGGCTAATCGCCTAGAATAAGCTCTTTTAAGATTGTTGTTACCTAGGGAGAGTTTCACTTTGAAGGAACATGCCAAGAGCTCCATCCCCATCACATGATTAAAAATGGGAATCTATGTGAGAATGAAATTAATAAATAGATTATTTGGACATGATAGTATCTATTTTGTGCACTTAGAATGGGTTCCTCTATTGGACCTACTGACTACCTTATATTGAACCTATGCTTTAGGGTAAATCATTAGCACGTGCCTCCAAGAGTAAATATTGAATAAGGATAAGTGGGTATTTAGAGGTAACCTCTACATGATGTCTTACTTATTGGATGTAGTAATGGTCATTACATCTAGACACAATAAATTCTTATGAGAGTTTAACACCGAAGTCATCGAAAACAAATTTTGTGACTATTAAAACTTGGTGCACATATATTTATATATAGGAAACATAACCAAAATTATTGAGTATATTTACCCTCAGGTATGAATGTTTAATAACAAGGATCCATTTCCAATAATTTCCCCAAGTAGAGCCAAGATAGTGGCCAATAGTGTAGGAGACTAGCTATATATGGATTACACAATAATCATGGTGGTGGGGCATAAAGTAGATCCTCTCCAACTCCCAAAGTTAATTTTGGACAAGGTATCTCAGTAGGAAATCACCTATCAAATTTGGAACAACATTAATGAGGATTTTATGAAAAAAATAAGGTTACCTTCCATATATCTCACATCATGATTGGGAAAATGTAGTATAAAATCTACAAACAATTTGGGAAGGTTGATAATGATAGGAAGGCTTATGCATTACCTACCCTACCTCATAGAGATTGGGATCCTCATGGAAAGGTCCAAAATAAAATTCATACCCTTGGCATTGCATATAAGCATGATCTTATGGATCATTATTTTCTCTTCCTCAATTCAAAAGATGATGCGGAGGTTAAGGAAAGGGCCACAACTACTGGATTGAATGAGGACTTGACTAGAGTATTTCAAAAAGAACCATATTTAACACTTAGTGAATCAAATTTCATAATTTCACCTCCTATAGATGGATATCCTCATATTTTTGGAGTAGTAGGTAGTCATAACAACTAAAAAGAGAGGGGATATATCCCTAACTAGCTCAAAGCTAGCCTCAGGACTAACAGATTTTGGTATTTGAGTCAACACTCATTGGAGAAGAGGAAGAACAAGCTAAGGAAGAATAACTTCTTACCTCAATATAATTAGAAGAAGCACAAGTGTTCCTAGCCTACACTTCAAAAATTGAATTGATCAAGGTCAAGTAAGAGTTAGCTAAGGAGATTACTATAGTAGGAGGTAGTTCACAAGTATAAACATAGAATATATGCTTATATTCCTTAAATGAAGAATAAATAGTGGATAATTTAGCCCCAATGTAAAGAACTACTCCCCCTTCTCTTCCATCATAGGCATTAATCCCATAGTCAAATAGAATAACAAATACATCAAACGAATCCAAAGGAAACACCATAGATCCCTCCAACCCAAGAGGTGTAAAATGAGGAGCTAGAATAGGAAAAGGCTCTAAGCCTATAGACACTCAATACCAAATAACATATCATAGGTGAATCATCTATTAAAGGACCCTTACTCATGGATCCTTTGAATTTTTCCCCTTTGATGTCTTTACCTATAGTATTCATCACCCCTAGACTAATGATTTCCACATTCATTCCCCAATAGATAGTCTCTTTAGGATTAATTTTCTTGCATCCATCCATGAGTTTGCCTATAACTACTAATCCTATTCCACCTTTCATTATTATAGATTTTATTCCAATGTTTTCCATCCCTTTAGTTTCCATTCCATTGTCATCCACCCCATCAACACTATCTCTATCCATTCCATAAATTGTTTAATCCATCACTTCAACTACAACTCCTAACAACAAAATTGGGTTCATCCTTATCTTCTTCCACTCCCACCACTGTAACCATAGTGGTAACAATAAAAAGGGTACCCAAGAGGTAACCAATATTTGTGGTCCATCTAATACCACAATATGAGAACATAGACTAGTCAAAGATTATTTAGCTTACAATGCCCAATCCTTCCACAAAAACTAATCAAGAATCTAAAGAACATGCTCAAGTGGTAAAACCCTCAGATCCCTCAAATATAACTCTTTTAGATTGGGCTAAAGAACTAGGAGCCTTAGAATCTTATTGGCCTAATCTAAAGATAATGTAATTGCTAATGGTGAGCTCCATGTTTGATAAATCCATTACATCAATATAGAGGGTGAGGAAGAGGAAAATTGAAGATAGTTCAAGAAAAACTCTAATCATGGAGGAGAGGGAAGAGGTGTATTCCATAAGAAAAAGATAAAATAGACAAAAGGGCCATTCCCCTTATATTGAGGACTTGAAGTCATATATGGAAACCCATACAAAAGTTATCCTGACCATACATCAAGGGATCATAATGTCTAGATAGGAGCTTGAGGAATATTTGAAGACATTTAGAGAGAAACAACAAGTGATTCAGGTTCCCAATGGCATTGAGAAGGATGTGCAGGATGCTTCCTTAAGGTTTTATGAAATTCTTGATTCTATTCATTCTTTGAGAGTGAACTTAGATCCTCATGTCAATAATATAACTAAATTATTCAAAGTCCCCAATGAATATGACATCAAGATGAATTTATTAGTGATTTATACCCATAATAAGTCATTTAGCTAGTTGGATTTGATGAACCCATTAGAGGCACCTAATGCTATGAATTTAGCATTGATAAGAATGTAATAAGCTCAAGATTGGTTACTATCCTCTAAAGCATTATTCAATAATTTAGTTAAGCAAGAGAAAGAGGCCAAGAAGATTTTATCAATATTGGAGATGGATACCATTCAATATAATCAAGGTAGGCTAGTGGCTTAGGCTATATTTAATCATATGATTAAACAATCCTCTATGAACTTCAAGTAGAGTCTGCAAGGTTTGAGCCTATAAGACATAGAGGCCAAATTAATAATATCAAGGAAAAAGGCCATAGAGGTGGAAGTATTCAAGGTTGGCTTCAGAGTAACCAAGGTATAACATAATAATCTCATGGGTAAGATAAGTAGGGTAATTAATCCATCTCTCTTAGATATGAGCTAATCAGAGAATAACATGTTAAGGCATAAAAACATTACCAATAATTAGACACAAAGAAGAAATTTTAACAATAAACACCACCTACCAATGATAACAAAATCCAAGTTAGCTCCACTTCATGTTACTATTCCCATGGTTACTACAATTCACACAGTCGGTGCATCTTCAAGTACAACCCTAGTTACTACAACATCAAATATGAGTAACACTAAAGTTCCCACAATAGTTTTGAGATAAGTCAAGCAAGATCCAATTTAGATAATGACTAATTTTGTGCATTTTTCATGTAACCATGATAATCGAATAGTTAAAGTCTTAGTTGCATATACATACTATAATTAACTAAATTTTTGGGTAGCATGAATACATTGCATGGATAGGATATTTTTAAAGCATAAATATGTAACTCAAACTTATCTTATATTATTTTAGATGTAAACAACATATTCTAATCTTGGAGGATGAGGTGACCCCTTCCCCAAGATCTATCTATACATATAGAACCCTATTTTCAAAGGGTTGAAGTTTTGAGTGAAATATAAGAAGAAATAAGGATTTTGATTATCATGAAACTATGTTTGTCCTTTCTTCTTCTCTCTCTATGTCAATTAATTTAAAGTTTATTTATCTATATTGATTCCATAATTCTAATGTGTGCCAACTCTATGAATAAATATGACTATTATGTTTATGAATGTTAATCCTAGATGTGTTATAAATATTAAAGATTGATATGTTTCATTGATTTATACAATCATTATAGGTTAAATCATTATTAAAAAGTGTGTATAAGTGTCCCATTTGATATAGTATTCTAAGTGTGAGCTACAGTTGCCCTAGGTCACTTCTTGGTCTGAGCTATAATCTCTTGTATAAAGGTATACAATAATAGCCTTTAAGAGATTAACCTTTAATTAAGAACAATAAGCACCCTATATCTAAATACATAGACTCTCATTCATGTTTGTTTTCAAGTGAACAAATGCTAAAAACAACAAACACTAGTCCTTGAGATATTTGTCCACCAAAGAGATAAACTAATAAATTCCTCTTTTGAGACATATAATCCTTCTTTCTACCTTATGATTCCCTCTTTTTAAAGTTTATTTGAGGTCTACCTACCATAGATTAGTCTTCCACCTACCCAACTAATCTAGTGATTTATCCTTTTTATTATAATTCACACATCCACCCACAAAATTGGTTAAAAAACTCATAAGATTAACCTACTATTGCACCACTTGATTGTTCTAACCACATACCTTCAATTTCTACCCCAAAGTGGAACCTGATTCCATAGAGATCCCAAAACATTAGAGTTTACCTCATTTAAAACTTGTTGAGGTATGTATAAAACATACATCAATATAAAGGAAAAATATTGTTCTATAAGGAGGGTGTCCACTTATGTTCTCTCCAAATAAATAGAGGACCCATCATTATAGAGACACCTAGGAGATTAACAAGATCTAAGGCCTAATCCAATCTTTTTGTTTCACCATTTCCATACTCTATGAGGCATAGACCTATACCTATCATCCCTAAGGTACATAGAACCCAAATACCTTCACTTGTAATGAACATGCCACCTATCAATATTTCCATGGCTCAACCCTAGTTAATCATATCTACCATTACCATCCTAAGGACTAACATGACCTACCAAGGAATATATGGAAATATCTACCTACTTTTTCCCCCTCAAGTGGGAGAAAGACCGAATAATATATCAAATATTTCTTGGTTACTTTGAGATTAATGAATGTTATACATAAGGATGTTGCATGTAGTATTTTTCCATTTACTCTGCAAGATTCTTCTTATGATTGGTATCTAAATTTCTAGGAAAATTCCATCACCTCATGGGATGTGTTTCAAGGTATGTTCCTAACACAATTGGGATAGGTAACTAATCCAATCTTGGTATATAAACTTTTTAATAGCATGAAAAGGGATCTCAATGATTCCATCTAAGCCTTCAACACAATATTATATAAGATGCACACATGATTGAATCTCACTTATAAGCCAAATGAGAATCTAACACTTGAAATATATAATAAATCTTTTGATCCTATTACTACCATGTTATTTTGAAGAGTTGTTATAGCCAATACATTAGATTTGGCATTCCAAGAAGCTATAAATAGTTATAAGTAACTTAATCCATAACTTAATCCACATAATTGGGAATTAAGGATTCAATAATGGACTTCTATCCCTAAATAAAATTCCACATACAAACTAGAATGCTCTTGCATTCAATCAAAATTAGTTGTATACTCTAGCACCCATGATGCAATAGACAATAAACTAGAGATATTATTTATTGAATAATCATACATAGAAATAATTAGTATTAGAGTAAACATTAGGCTCATACCAATGCATCAATCACTTAGGGTTCAATTTCTAACAAAGTTAAATTATATTCTATATAAAGAATGGTTCAGAAGATGAGTAATGATTTTTTGAATATATAGAAGAGGATGGGTAATATAAATACTCAAAATTATAATCATAATTATTCCTTTCCAAGATATAATAGGCCTTTGAATAGGCCCACTAACAATACAAACCAACAATAATCCAATAAGCTTCCATAGATCAATATTATAGAAACAAAATTTCCCAACTAGTGTAGTGTCCACAACACATCTCAACATGGAGAATTGGATTGTATAGAATTTTATGTGACATTCAAAATATTCTAGAGGGAGATGATTTGAAAATATAAAATGATGAATCCTATAAATTTTCCTCATGAATCTCACCCTTCTAGTTTAGCTATGGTCTTTAATATTTTTGAGTCTCCCTTGGCCCTTCTAGTCCAGCTATGGTCTTTTATACTTTTGAGTCTCCTTTCCTAGTCAAGATGATAACATCCTAGAAGATAATTTTCATTAAGTGTAGGCATTATATTAGTTCAATAGGAACAATTACAATCTAATGAATAGGCAACCATTCACTACTTCTAGTCCTAATAATATGGTTGTTCCTCCAAATCCCAAGGTTTAAAATAACCTCCTCCCCCCAAATGGAATGATTAGCCTCAACATAGATAGGAATAGGATAAAAGAGGATATAATATTATTGAGGATATGAAGAAAATAAATTCTAACATTATTCTTCATGAACTAGCATAAATCATAGAGTATAAGGAGCTCTTATAGAAATACATCATAGGCAAGTCTACTACAGAAAAGTTTAAGATAGCTAAAATGAATGTCATATACAAAATAAATCCAAAATCTCCAAAAAAATTTATCACTATTTGAGCATTTATAAAGAATATACATAATTACTTAGTATATGCAAGGGCTTCAATAATAGTTATGCTAAATTCTATTTGTTAGAAGCTTGGTTTAACACTAATGTCATCCAAGAGGACTATGTCATAGCTTGATAAAATATTAATGCATATACTGGTGGAGTTGAATGATGTAAGAATTCACTTTGCCTTAGAACCAAAGGTGTAGATGACTATCGACATCTTGGTAGTTGATATTCTTGAAGGTTATGGGTTGTTATTAAGAAAATATTGGTAAAAAATGATATTATTTTTCCATAGACTTTTTACATATTTGGCTTCCATAAAGAGGCATAGACAACAAGATCAAAATTTATTGAGAACCAAGAATGAAACATCCTATTACATAATACAATACTGCCAATGAGGAGGTAAGTTATAAATCTCCTAATCTTGGAATTTATGCATTCACCAAGAAGCATGAAGCACCAAAAGAAATTTTAGTCCCTTCCCAATTATGGACCCTCCATTTTGATGGATCAAGATTAGTTTTTGGTATTTAATTGATCAATCCATGAGGAGAGAAACTATTGGCAACATACAAGCTCCAATTCCCATATACTAATAATAGAGTAGAATACTAAGCCTTGATATTAGGACTATAATTCATCCTCAAGAATAACATTAAGGAATTTATGGTATACAAATATTATGAACTCATGGTAAACTTGGTAAGACATAAATATCAATGTAAATTATCATATCATAATAAGTACAAGCATAGATCCTGGGAGTTAATAGAATTATTTAAATATTTCAACATAGTATCTATCCCAAGAGAATAGAATGGAGTTGTTAACTCACTATCTACTTTAGCAATGAATTTGTTACCCTTATAGAGTAAAAAATCTATAAATTCTCCATTAAATTGGTACAGTGTCCTTTAGTATCAAATAACATTGAAAATTTCAAATTGTTTGATGATGACCAACAAATTATCTATTTTTTGATAAATTTAAGACAATTCAAATCTCAAATAATAAATGATGAAGAAAGAAACCACAAGTGCTATGAATAATTAGATGAAGAATTCATTATCCAACTTAAAGAGAATCATCTCCCATTGGGAATGGTCTCTCTAGAAAGGACCTTCAACATTCGTCCTCAGGCTTAATCGCAAAGGTATATAAAAGTTAATGAATCTGAATTTAGCTCAAAAAATGTTAGTGATGATAATCACACATACTTTATAAATATTTGATTAATATACACACCTAAATAAATCCAAAGAGTTAATGAAATAATTATTAGTTACAAATATGTAATTGCAAGGACTTATGATGTCTTTATTGTTTTAAATCCTAGACTCATGGCCTATACAATTCCAATCAAGTATAATCATAAACCATTTAGGAAAAGGTAGAGGCCAATTAATCATATCTTATAAAAATTATTTCATAATGAAGTGGAATAGTTACTAATTTATAGGATCGTCTTTCTTATTATACATTTGACTTGTGTGGCCAATCTAGTTCCAGTCAAGAAAAATAATGGCAAGATTAGACTATGCATCAAATTAAAAAATCTAAATTAAGCTTTAGAGAATGATAACTAACTTTTTCCCTCTTTGGATGATTTAATATAAATGGTAAGTAGCTCTAAGATGATTTATTTATTAGATGTATTTTTAGGTTACAATCAAGTATTGGTCAAATTAGAAGATAGGATGAAAACTACATTTACTACAAAGTGGGGAACATATGCATACAAGAGAATTCTATTTGGGCTTATCAACACTAGAGAAAATTTTCAAAGAGTGATGAACCATGAATTAAAAGGAATGATAGGTAATTTAATCATTATATATATGTATGATCTAATTATTCTTTTAAAAAAAGAGCTAATCATATATTAACCATCTTCAGTCTATCTTTGAGAGGTGTACAAAGTTTGGGGTATCACTTAACCCCAAGAAAATTATATTCAACATTAATAAATGTGAGCTATTGGGACACATCATTACTAAGTATGGGATCATAATTGACCCAAAAATTATTTATGGGATATCAAACATAATGTTTCCAAACAACAAAAAGGAGCTCAAAGCATTCTTTGGAAAGATAAATTTTGTGAGGAAATTTATATCAAGATTTATGAAGATTATTAGACCCCTAATTGTAATGCTTAAAAAAATGCCAAAGTGGAGTAGAATCTTAAAGATAATAAGTCCTTATAAGACATAAAGAACGATATTTATTAATCCCCAATGTTAGTAATCCCTAATTTCACCAAATATTTTTACTTATATTCATTCACCTCATAACATACCATTGTTGCAGTGTTCACATAGAGAAAGGAATAAAGTGAACATACTATTGCATTTATGAGTACTAACTTGAAATATTTAGAGCTTAAGTATTCCCTAATTGATAAGAAAATCTTCACTCTCATCAAGGCAATCAAAAAGTTCATGCAGTATATCCTCCAGAATAAGACTATCGCTATAGTACCAGATCCCATTACCAAGCTCATGCTTGGGTAGAATTAATTGGGGGATAATAGAGGTAAATGGATGGATAAGTTACAAGAATTTGATATTGAAATAAAATAAGCTAGGATCATTAGAAGACAAGGCATAGCTCAATTAATGACTAAACCATACCCACACGTCACTATTGAAGAGGTCTACTAGATATAGGTCTCCTTAAAATATTGGTATTCAGGTGTTATTTAGTTCTTTCTTACTAGAACATGCCCCTAAGAACATAAAAAAGAGCAAAAGAGAACTTTATGGATCAAAGATGCTCACTATATGATTAGAAAGGGAGTCCTTTATATAAATAATTATGAAGGAATTTATCTAAGGTGTGTATGACGTGAGGAAGCTTAGGAAATCTTAGAAAATATGCATCAAAAGATAGGTAGTGATCATCCATCTGGTAACACCACATCACATAAAATACCTAGAATGGGATAATACTATCTATGGTATTTATTGATGCACACTTCCATGTGAGGATATGCCATAAATGCTATGTGTTTGTTAAAAGAGATGTACACACTACCATGCTGCTACAACTAGTAACTAAAGGTAGGTTGTTCACCCAATGGGGCATAGACTTTATTGGTGTTATAAATCTGAATTCCTTAACTAGATACAATTTTGTGCTTACTGATATAGATTACTACACTAGATAGATAGAGCCAATATCTACTAATAAATCTAGATCCCAAGATGTGATAAGCTTTCTTGAAGAACATATCACAACTACTTTTGGCACTCCCATCGCTTTAGTTTATGGCAATGGGATAAAATTTCAATTAGCTGAGTTCACTAAGTGGGCCCATGATAATCAGATTATAAGTAGATCATCCTCAAATCATTACCCAAAAGGGATTAAATTGGCTGATTCAACCAATAAGAACCTTATAGATTCAATCAAGAAGTTAGTTGTAGATAAACCAAGGGAGTGGCACCTCCTACTAAATTATGTACTATGGGTAGATAGGATGAGGTACAAATAGGCCCTTAAAGCTTATCCATATATACTGGTATATGGGAAACAACCTATGCTCCCAATTATACTAAAATTACCAACATATTAGTTTAGGCAAGAATACATAGAGCCTAGTGACAAAATAGAGTCTAGACTACTAGACATCATTGAAATGGAAGACCCTAGGGATAAAGCATTACAGAGCTTCAACAAGCATCAGGATGTGGTGAAGAGATGGTTAGACAAAAGATCAAAATTCAAAGCTTTTAGAATCTTTGAATTGGTACTATTTTGGGATAAATTCCATGAAAGGAAAGGAATGCATGATAATTTTACCCATTTATGGTTAGGACCATATCAAATATTAAAAAATTTAGTTAATAATGTTTTCCATTTAAAGGATCTTCAATGTAACAATTTGACATATCTAGTGAATGGATAGTTTTTGAAGCATTACTTTATGGTTGTTCCATCTATAAAGGTCTCTAATTAATAATAAGATATTCCATTAGAGGTAGGAGTATATTATATTTGTTTTATTAGTTAGTTTCCTACTTTATATTATTTTTTTATTAAATTAGTGCATGTTCTCTAAAGTGTTTTTTACTCTTAATATTTTCTTACTTTCTACAATAGTTTCATTTTGGTTTCATGATAGTCAAATTATGGCCAATCCTGGTATAATCAAACATAGTTTGAGGTGTTTTGAATCCAAAACAAATCAAGAGATAATGCATACTCTAGTTCAAAACTTTTAATTCAGGTAAGCAATGAGAGAGCTAGCCATGACTATGACTTAAAGCTAATGATTTCATCATGTATGTGAAGTTACTACCACAAATTTGTGCAAATTTAGAAAATTTTCATTATTCCCTTGGTTCAAGTTCACATAAAACATTAATACTTGTTAAAGGTAATAATCATGGACATAGGTAAGATTTGATAGGGACATTTTGATTAAACTAAAATTTTAACTAATGCCAACTCATTATGGTCACCTTTTCCCCCTTTCAAAAAACAAAATAAAAAAATAAAATAAAAAGGCATGATCCAAAAATCCAAAATAATATAAAAAATATTCAAATCCGACATGATAAAATAATATCAATGCATAACATATCATGAAAAATATGAAGGAATAAGTGATCAAAGGTATCTTTATCAGCAGTATGAATGCTTGGCTGATAGAAAAGTAATGTCTGAGATCTCCACTTATACACCTAACACCCAATCAAATTGAAACCTATAGTTCACCCTTACTTTTTTATCCTAAAAACATGAAATAAGAAGTAAAGAACAACAATTTTCACACATATATTCAAGGTGTAAGTAAAACTAGTATGTTGCATAGGATTATTAATATTTTCTTTCCATTTTTGGTTTAATCATTTATTTCATGATAAATTTATGGTTGATACTGGGATTTCAAAACCATGGATTTTGGGATCTTTAAAACCTAGAGTATTCACCCTTATGAGTTACCTATTATTGTATTCAACACAACCCACTCTATATTTTTATTTGAAAAGTGGGGACCCCCTTTGTTTTTTGAAAACAATAAATATCTGGGAGAGATACTTATGAGTTTTGAGGGTTAGGATACTTTTTATACTTGTTCAACATTGGTGTTTGAAATGTTAAATCATGTTTTGTTATATTTTTTGGAAAAACTTGATCGAACAAACCTACTAATGAAAATATAGAAAGAATGGTTTTACATGATAGATAGGTAGATTGTTTTATTTTGAAGGATTCCTTCAAAAAATTCATTTCAGAGACTTTCCATTAGAATAATTACTTTAGAAAATTTCTTTATAGTCTTATTCTTTGGAATATTTCATTTAGAAATTTCTATTCAGAATGATTCTCTACAGATGGTTTCACTTCAAAAATATTCTCTATAGAAGGTTTCAATTTGAAAAGATTATCTATAAAAAGTTTCTCTTTGGAAACATTTGATTTGGAAACATTGATGTTTGTAACATTAATTTTGGAGGAATTATTTTGAAAATTTTAGTTATTATCAAGCTTCGTTCATGAAAGCTTTACTCCAGTAGCTTTGTTTCAATAAGTTTCACTTTGACAATAATTAATTTGGCATTTTACTTATTAGTCTTAGTATTCAATAAATTTTCATTGGAAGTATTATGTTATAAAGATTATCACTATTGACTTTTTTGTGTTGGCAAATTTTATGTTGGAGACTTTGTGTCATAAACTTTCATTTCATAGAATTTTCATCGGAAGGATTCCTTTTGCAAGTTTCATCGTCAACAACTTCTTTTTGAAAAAAAATGTTTCAAGAAATTTGGGAGGAAATATTTCCAAAATGCATTCTATGCTTCAAATCCTTTTGGCCAATAGTAAAAATTTCACTTTTATAGACTAGGCTATTTAATGACAAATGATAAAAGAAGAAAGGCTATACAATGGCACCCCTAATGATAAGGCATCCTATGTCGCATGCACACTAGATAGGGTGGTCAAATTCAAATTGAATGAAGGTGACAAGTTCATAGACATTAATGAGTAATGGTGCATGGACTAAAAATTATAAAGGAGAGCTATTTAGAATCGATCCCCTAGATGAGTTCACATCATTAAACCTTTGAGATTGAGTAGACTTTAGCCTCAAGTGATCCCAAAAGCCTTAACTTCTATCAAAATGATTTGTGATTTACAAAATTTAGCTAAGGGAAGGTAAACCATTATCAAAATTTTAGAACACACTAATACTTAGTAGAGTTACCATGTCATCATCATCTAGGTCTTATAAAGGAGCCCCCACACCATCGAGGTTCTTGATCAAGGATTATACATAATACCTAGATAATGTGTTTGATGATACTATATTTGATGGACATTACTCAAATTATTTAGTATTGTAGGAAGTAGTGGAGAGCATGTATTCATCTATACTCAAGGAAGATATAGTAGCTAAAGATAAACAACTAATAAAGGACTTGCTCCCTTTCAAAAGATAATCCCTACACTATACATTTGTAAAGTTGGAGGTGATATCGTGAATCAATTTACTATGAGGCATATTATTCTAAGGGAGAATCATGGATGGAGGATATCTTTATTATATAGACAATGAAACTATTATTACATGTATAGTGGGCGAGGCATTTTACAAGTATTTAAGCCTACATATTATGGATGTTGCCTTTTATTTACACATTGTTATCACATGGAAGAAGGCCAATCAGCCATAATGAGCTCTTTCAAGATGGTTGTTACCTAGGGAGAGTTTCACTTTGAAGGAACATGCCAAGAGATCCATCCCCATCACACAATTCATAATGGGAGTCTATGTGGGAATGGAATTATTGAATAGATTATTTGGTCATGCTAGTATCTATTTTGTGCACCTAGAATGGGTTCCTCTATTTGACATGATGACTACCTCTGATTAATATCACGTTTTAATGGAAATCATCAGTACATGCCTCTAAGAAAAAATCTATCATAAGGATAGGTGGAAATTGGGAGGTAACTTCTACATGATGTCCTACTTATTAGACATGGTCATGGGCATTATGTATAGACACAATGGAATTCTATGGGAGCCCAACAACAAAGTCATAAAAAATAGGATTTATCACTATTATAAATTTGTGCACATATATTCATAGGTGATAAATATATCCGCAATTTTTTAGGACCTTTACCCTTAGGTATGGATGGCTATCCATGATGAGCCATTGCCAAAAAATTCCATAATCATATCCTAGAAACTAGAAAACAACGTAGGAGACTATTGGCTATATCTAGATTACACAATGATCATAGTAGTGGGGCATAAGGTATATCCTCTCCAACTCTCAAATTTTGTTCCAAACAAGGTAGTTGAGCAGGAAATCACTTAACAACTTTGGAATAGCATTGTTGAGGAGCTAATGAAAAATAAGAAGGCCACCTTCCATAGATCTTAGGTCACCATTGGGTGAATGTAGTATATAATTTGTAGATAGTTTGTGGAGGATGGAAATGCTAGTAAGGCTTATGCATTTCTTACCTTGCCTTATACATATAGGGATGCTCATGGCAAGGTCCAAAAAAAATTCATACCCTTGGCCTTACCTCCAAGAATGATCCTATCGATTATTATTTTCTCTTCCTAAATGACAAGAACTATGGGGAGGTCAAGGAAAGGGCCAAAACTGCTAGATTGAATGATGACTTACTGAGAGTGATTCAATTAGAACCATCCTTAATAACCAATTAATAAAATTTTAGAATTCCACCTCTCTTAGGATGGAGATCCTCAGATTTTTGGAGTGATAAATAATTACAACTAGAAAGAGAGGGGCTAGATCCCCAACTAGTTCAAGGATAACCTCAGGAGCAACAATAATCGGTAGCTAAGGCACCATTCATTAGAGAAGAGGAAGAAGATGCCAAAGAAAAATAATTACCTACCTCAACACAAGTAAAATAAGTAGAGTGCTTCCAACCTAAGCTTCAATAATTAAATTGATTGAGCTCAAGAAAGACTTAGGTAAAGAGATAACTACAATATGAGGTAGTGCACAAGTATAAGTTATTATTATATGCTTGGATTCCTTAAATGAAGAATAAATAGTGGATACTTCAACCCTAATATCAATCACTACTCTGCCTTCTCTTCCATCATAGGCATCAATCCCATAGGTAGATATAACAACAAATACATATCAAAGGAAGCTAAAGGATAAACCACAAACCCCTCCAAGCTAAGAGGTGGATGAAGATAGATGAAATAGTCCCAAGTTCTAATATTATAGGCACTCAAGGCCAAAGCACCTATCATAGGTGAATCATCTAGTAAGGGACCCTTACTCATAGCTCTTTGAGTTTTTCCCCTTTTATGTCTTTACCTGTATTATCCGTCACCCCTA
>JARHVA010006578.1:825000-880889 GCA_037957365.1 Torreya grandis
ATCTTTTACTTAATCTGATTTCTTTTCTTTAACCACTTAATCACACATTCAAGATATGCAATAAAATGAAACAATAATATGCACCACACAAGAGAGAGAGAGAGAGAGAGAGAGAGAGAGACCATATTTTTACATGGAAAACCAAAGTGGGAAAAACCATGGAAAACAATCTCAAGTATATGAATGAGCACCAATTCAAATTACAAAGTTCACAAGCACCAATTTGTAAGAGCACCAACCTCTTTGCCAAGCACCAACACAACAACTATTTGTGAGCACCAATCCACAAGAGCAACAAACCCTTGCAAATATTTTTTAGCACCAACCCATAGGAACAATAACCCCTCTTGTGCATAAAACATAACTATCTCTCAATGTTGCTTACTCAACAAATGATAGAACTCTACAATATCTCTTATTTTTATCTCTTTGAAAACAAATACAAACCATGCACTCTCTTTCATATTACAAATGGATTCTCAAGCCTTTATTTATAGCTTTCCAAATGACCTTTGGCGTTCACCCTTTGTGACCCTTCAATCCTCATAGAAAATAGTGCCAAACTTGCATGACCCTTCGTATTTGCCTTTGAAAATTCACACTGTGACTCTTCATAAGCAAATGCATCCTTTCCTCTTTTGTATTTATCTTAGTGAATTTTCATATTCATCAAAGTGTCCCTTCATGGAAAAATGCACCATACCCTCTTTTGTCTTCACATGGTGACTCTTAAAATTCCTCAAGATGACTCTTCATGAGAAAATGCATCCCATTCCTCTTTTGTCTTTACCCCGTGACTCTTTGACTTCTCCATGGGCCCTCTTTTGACTTATATGCAAACAAAAATATATTTGTTAATATTAAATAAATATTATCACACATTGTCCAAGATATGAATATTAAATACATAATTAAATGCAATGGGGCATTTATCACCAATAATGTTAGACCTTTGACATCAAAGACAATATTTCCAACAATGTCCCCCTTTGTCATGATGTCAACCTCAAACTAAAATTACCACATCTTGAAACCTATACTTCACATGTCAACCTGCACATACTACCATCTACAAAACATACAGTAACTCCCCCTTACTATAGAAACATGTACCTATTCCTGTACCTATACCTATAACTATTTCTATTCTTATCCCCCTTTAACATCAATGGAAAAGGGCCTAACTGGAGCTAACACTTAGCTCTCCCTTAACTGATGTTGATCCTCAATGGTAGGAAGTAAAAGAAATCACTCCAAACTTTTCTCGTAGATACTCAAATGTGTCTTTTGGTATTGTCTTTGTGAAAATATCTACAATCTACTCTATAGTGCTAATATATTCCATCTTAACCTATTGATCTACAACCTACTATCTCAAGAAGTGATATCTAATGGGAATATTGTTTGTTCTTGAATGCATCACTAGATTCTTTGAAATATTAATAGCACTTATATTGTCACAAAAAAATAAATAGGTTCATCATATTTTACCTTCATATCTTCCAAAGTTTGCCTCATCTCAAGTACTTGAGTACAACACAATACCACTACAATATATTCTACTTCAGCTATAGAAAGTGATACTAAATTATGCTTTTTGTTTAGCCATGACAGTAAGCTATCACCAAGGAAGAAAACTCCTCTACTTGTACCCTTTTTGTCATCCAAAAAACCTATCCAATCTGAATATGTATAAGAAACCAAAGTGAAATATCTACTTGTGAGATACCATAATCCATAATCCAATGTCCCCTTAATATATTTGAATATTCTCTTCACCAACTAAACATGACTATCTTTTGCAACTAAATTATACCTTGCAATCATACCTACTACATGCATGATGTCTCGCCTCAACTTTATCAAAAATAAAAGACTACCAATCATAGATATATACAAAGATTGATTTGTAATAGGTGAATCTTCATCCTTGCTCACCTTATTTCCTATACATATTGGTGTGCCAACTACTGCACAATCTTCAAAACCAAATTTACTCAACATTTCCTTGGCATATTTACTTTGAGATATGAAAATTCCTTTATCTGATTGAAATATTTGTAATCCTAACAAAAATGACAATTTTCTAAGCAAAGACATCTCAAATTATTTTTACATATTATCAAAAAATTATTGTCATTTTTTCAATGTTTCCTCCAAAAATAATGTCATCAATGTATACCACAACAATCAATTGATGCTCACTTTCTATTTTGACGTAGAGATTACTATCAGTAAATCCTCTCTTAAAACCTTAATCCTATATGTACTTATCAAGTCTCGTATACCAAGCTCTGGGAGCTTGTTTCAATCCATACAGTGCTTTCTTCAATTTGCATACAAGGCTACTAATATTTGAGAGAATAAATCCCTCTGGTTGCTCAATGTAGACCTCTTCTTCTAGATTCCCATTTAGGAAGGTAGATTTGACATCCATCTAAAACACTTTGAAATTTTTAAACACTTCATATGCAAGAAACATTCTAATTGCCTCTATCCTTGCTACTAGTGAAAAAAATTCTTCAAAATCTATTCCCTCAATCTGAGCATATCCTTTACATACTAATCTTGCTTTATTCTTGGTCACTTCTCCATTTCCATTCAACTTTTTTTTGTAAACCCATTTTATTCCTATCACATTGTGATCTTTTGTTCTAGGCACTAATTCCCAAGTATCATTCTTTACTATCTGATTCATTTCTTCATACATTTCCTTAACCCAATGCTTATCATGTCTAGCTTCTAAAAAAATTCTAGGATGAATTTTGGATAACAATGAGAAATTAACTTACTCAAATTCACTTACCATCATTCTTTTGGTGTGAATTCCATCATTTATGTCCTTAATGATGTCACTTTAATTATGATTTCTCTAGACATATTTGGATGGGGTTTTGGTGTCCTTATTTTTCTTCTTCTCATCTTCATCTAATTCTTCAAAATCTTCCTCTTCAATGATTTTAGAAATTTCTATTGGATCATTGATTCTTTGTGCTCCTTCTTCCTCTATCTTGACACTTATACTTTCAAATATTTTCTTGGTTCTTTTATTATAACATTATAATCTTTAATTTTTCAAGAATATCTAATAAATATACCTTCATATGCTCTAGATTCAAATTTACCTAGTTTTTTTATTGGTTCTCTTTATAAAGCATTTACTGTCGAAAACTCTAAATTAATCAATTGTTGCTAGTTTGTCTTTCTATAACTCATATAAAGTCTTGTCAGTGTTGACTCTTAATAATGATCTATTTTGAATATGTACTACTGTAATACTACCTCTCTCTAATATTTATTTTGTATCTTGGATTCATATAGTATTATCCTTGCCATCTTCTAATCTATTCTATTTCTCCATTCAACTACTTTATTTTGCTGTGAAATTTTGGCTACTGAATAGTATGTCTTTATTCTATGGTCTTCACAAAAATCAATAAACTAATATGACATGAATTCTCATCCTCAATCTGATCTTAGGCACTTAATATTCAAAATAGTTTCATTCTCTACTAATGCTTTGAATGCTTTGAAATATCTAAAAGCTTCTGATTTTTTCTTTAAAAACATTACCCAAGTCATACATGAAAAATCATCAATAAGCAATATGAAATATTTCACACCTTGAGTACTTTGAGTTCTCATAGGTCCACACAAATAAATGTGAATAAGCTCTAACATCTGAGTGGTCAAGTACTCTTTTATTTTGAACTACCTTCTGGCCTAGCTCCCATGTTGACAAGGTTCACAAAGCATGTTGGATGGCTTTGTAATCTTTGAAAGATTTCTAACTGACTATTTGCTTCTTTTTTATGTTGACAAGATTGTCAAAATTTATGTATCCCATTCTCTTGTACCATATCCAACTTTATTCAATCCAACTCAAACGTTAGTTTTGACCTTTGATGTTTGATAATATATACAAATTATTGCCTAATCTCTGAGCATTTATAACTAACACATCTAAATCTTTTCTCCTAATTTCATAACCTTCTACATAAAACTTTAGTGTGTGCCCTTTATCACACATTTTACTTACACTCAAAATATTATTCTTAAGACCTTCTATATACAAAACATTTTCAATTTTAGCTCTACCATTATCCAAACTCAGTGTACTTTTTTTGGCAATTCTAACAATAGTATTATCTCTGAATTTCATTATGCCACCATTGAAATTATTTAAGGTTATAAACTTGCTTTTGTATCCTATCATGTGCCTCAAACATCCATTTTTAATAAACCATGGATTTTCTAACATGCAAAGTTTTCTATACCAACATAAATCTTTTAGATTGTTTCTTCTACCATGAACCTGTCTAAACATTATTCTTGATGAATGGAGCTGATGAGTTGTCAATTCACCATTGGAATTTCACTCTCCACTTATCACTTGCAAAGACACACTTTTTGAAATTAAATAATACTTGTAGGAAGGAAAAATGGCACACTTGCAGAAAGGAAAATAACACACTGGTAGGAAAGGGAAATGGCACACTTGCAAGAAATGAAAGAGCACACTTGCAGGAATTAAAAGAGTGCACTTTTGCAATGGAGTAAATTTTTAATAATAATGATGAGTGATTCATTCATCATTTAATTTTTCAAACCTGAGGTGGCGTCCAAAGGTTGTCTACAATAGGAGAGAAGACATATTGAGAATGGTTCCTTCTACTTGCTGAAAATTAAGACACATACTAAAAAGTAAATTTATGCAATGAAATAAATGAAAAAAATTAAACTACATAGAAATACAATGATCCATCTTCCTTGGAATGAGTGGCTGAGGCCATCTCATTCCTTGAATGGATTTTAACTAGAACACTGTATTGATGTCACAAAGCTCTGAATGTATTATTATCAAAATATCAAAATTCAATATTAGATTATTACAATGGAGTGGAAGGTTGCATTTATAATTTATGCTTCCAACCAACTCTTTATTTTAGAAATAACAATCCTATATTCTCTCCACCTAATATGGAGATAAACACAAGCACCTAAATATCTCAATCTTCCATAAAATATGGAGAGAGATAATTATTATTTGTTTAAAATATAAGAAAATTATTTATTATACAATTCCATATTTGGATGAATATTACAAATATGAAGAGCCTCAAAATAGAATCCATAGAAATAGACATAGTCCATAGAAATGAAATCTTTCCAAATCCATAGATATGTTTTTAGCTCTTCTTGAGACTAATATTTGGTTGATGCTTCATGCGCTATCTATCATGGCTTAGTATAGATGCATATACATACATTAACAATCTTTTTCCACATGTTTAGTAACAACAATCAACAATTAATAAGACATAGATTTGTAAAGGAATGACCAAGGATTAGTTCTATACTCCATTATAAATCAATCATAAGTTTAGAAATTACATTTAGATCCAATTCTTATGTAAGGAAAATGGTATTATTATATGAATAAAATGAGCCATCTAATGGTCTCATCAGGAGCCTTGAAACTTTGATCCTTCTTGACTAACTTGAACATGCTTCTATAGTACTAGGTTATGTGTCCAAGTTTTTGCACTTGTAACATATTATGGCCTCTTCATTAAAGCTTGATAGAGGAGCAAAAGAGTTATGGCTTTTATTTGACTCTGCATGAGTTTCCTTCTCTTTATTTCTGAAATTCTTAGCCCATTTTCAGCATTCTATTTTCTTATGACCATATCCATTATAGTAAAAATATTAACCATAAAAATAGGACTTGTTTGTGTATCTTTGACCTTTATAGCTCTATTCCTTCTAGCCTTCTTTGTTTGATATGTCTTATGTATTCTTAATTTCTTCCCTTTTTATTTCCTCTTTTATAAGATCTTCAACATAGCTCTTTCATTTTCTATGTTAACCTTGTCTGTGAAAGTAATGGCCTCCCCTTTTTCTTTTTCAAATTTGATCCCTATCTTATCTGACATTAATTGACTTTGTAATATCTTATTCAACATATTAGTGATATTCTCAAATTTTGAATCATTGGCTACTCTATCATTAATTCATTTATTTATTTTCTCAATATCTACTTTTAAAGAAGAAATTTCAATAACATACCTTTCACATTATTCATTTACTTTTTGTAACTATGTCGTTAGATCTTTTTATTTCTTCTTGGCTTCTTCAAAGTGTGCTTGTAGACCTTCAATTATTTTCTTTAAATCCTTTTCATTTTTCTTGATCTGGAGATTTAATATTTGATTCTTCTTCTCAAGAGCTTTTAACTATTCTAATGCACAAATGAGTTATCCTTCCAAATTTACTTTGGCTTCATCTTGTTCTTCTTCTTGATCATTTGTGCTTTTGATTGTAGAGGCATATTTATGTATGGCCATGAATATAATCTCTTCTTCTTCTGAATCACTAACTCCACTATCTTCAGCTAAGCTAGGAAATTTAAAATACAAAATCTTCTTCTCAAATCCTTTTTTGAAATTTTCCTTTGAAATTTTTCTTGTATGTAGACTTTCCTTCTTCATTGTCACCATTACCCTTATCTGATAACTTAGCTACAAAATGTCCAAACTTTCCATAATTTAAACATTTAAAAGGTAATTTTCCTTGATATTTACATGTGCCCTTTTTTAGCTTGTGAATGAATAGAGCTCCATTCTCATCTTCATCATCAATAGAACTCTCACTTGATTCTTGAATCTTACTCTTATCTCTCTTTGATGTCTTGAAAGTAGCTTTTCTCTTTAAGGTTTTTTCTTGTTCGATCCACATCTCATATGCCGTAAGAATACCATGTAGCTCATCCATATTTTGCTTGGATAAATTCTTCATCTCTTCAATTGTCAAAAATTTTGCATCATATCTCAATGGTAGAGATCTCAAAACTTTTTTTACCACAATTGATTCTTCTAACTTTTCTCCAAGACCTTGAATCTGATTAACTATTTGATCAAACTGCAAAAGATAACTTGCTATATTTATTCCTCTTCCATCTTCAAACTCTTAAACTATATTTTAAAAGTTTAAAGCTTAGCTTGTTGAACCTTTCTATCACCTTTATGAATATTCTCAGATTTTACCCAAGTTTCATGAGCAGATTTACATTACATAACTTTAACAAATTTTGATTCACATAAACCATGTAAAATAACATTTAAAGCTTTAGCATTATTTTCACTTGCCTTCTTTTCCACCATAATAGTTACAAGTGTATGTGGCTCTTCATATTCCTCCACCAATACTTGGACAATGTCAAATCCAAGGGCCATCAAATACATCTTCATCCTTATGCTCCAACAAACATAATTTGTCCCATAAAACAAAGCTGACTTATTTGTTAAAAAACCTTTATGTGATCCAACCATCATGCTTTCCTGATCTACCTTCAAGATGTAAAACTTTTTCCAAAGGAACCTACTCTAATACCAGTTGTTAAGCATGAAATATACTAAGAGGGGGGGTGAATCAATATATTATATATCTTTTACTTAATCTAGTTTATTTTTGTTAACCACTTAATCACACATTCAAGATATAAAATAAAACTAAAATAATAACATGCACCACATGAGAGAGAGAGAGAGAGAGAGAGAGAGAGAGAGAGAGAGAGAGAGAGAGAGAGAGAGAGAGAGAGAGAGTATTTTTACATAGAAACCCAAAGTGTTAAAAACCATGGAGAACAATCTCAAGTATATGAATGAGTACCAACTCAAATTACAAAATTTATGAGCACCAACTTGCAAGAGAACCAACCCCTTTTTTGAGCACCAACATAGAAACTATTTGTGAGCACCAACCCATAAGAGCACCAACCCATAGGAATACCAACCCCTCTTGTGTGTAAAACCCAACTATCTCTCGATGTTGCTTACTCAACAAATGATAAAACACTACAATATCTCCTACATTTCTCTCTTCAAAAATAAATACAAATCATGCACTCTCTTGCATATTAAAAACGGATTCTCAAGCCTTTATTTATAGCTTTCCAAATGACCTTTGGCATTCACCCTTTGTGACCCTTCAATCCTCATGGAAAATGGTACCAAACTTTCATGACCCTTCATGCCCTTGCATTCAAAAAGTCACATGGTAACTCTTCATAAGCAAATGCATCCTTTCCTCTTTTGTCTTTATCTTAGTGACTTTTCATATTCTTCAAAGTGTCCCTCCATGGAAAAATGCACCATACCCTCTTTTATCTTCACATAATGACTCTTGGAATTCCTCAAGATGACTCATCATGAGAAAATGCATCCCATTCCTATTTATTCTTTACCCCATGACTCTTTGATTTCTCCATCAGCCCTATTTGAATTATATGCAACCAAAAATATATTCATTAATATTAAATAAATATTAACACACATTAGCTAAGATATGAATATTAAAACCATAATTAAATGCAATGGGGTCTTTATCACCAATAATTCTAGACCTTTGACATCAATGATAGTATTTACAATAGTAATAGGAGAGTTTAACTATGTATATATCTAAGTAATGTCTAAACCATGAGTATAAATGATGATCGACATATTGGTAGTAGATATCCCAGAAGGATATGGACTCCTCCTCAGCAAAGACTAATCTAAGACATTGAATGGAATGTAGAAATAAAGTTCTCTCACATTTGGTTACCATGGAGAGCTATTACAAACTAGATTTGAAATAATTGAAATCCAATAATGAAGCACCCAATTAATAAATACAATACAAATAATGAACAAGTTATAAATCTCCTATTCTTGGGATCTATACTTGTTGACAATTTTGACTTCAAGCCAAAATGGGTCAACCCCCTATAGCCAAAATCTTGTATAAGGGATTTGTATAATTTTATAAGGTACTTTGTATCTCATTTGATTCCATTTCATATTCCCTACTAGTCTTGGCCATGGTTTGATTTAATCCTTGTGCCATTTGATATCTTAAGAGTTATTTTAGGGATATATATGTAAGTGGTAGGTCTTCATGGTGATCGATGCAAGCCAAGATCATGTAAAGGGCCCATACAGGCCTTAAGAAGTTCATACAATATTTCAAATATCAAGTAGTGGCTTAAAAATGAGCTTTATAAATCCAAACCATCATCACGGTGTCACATGGAAAACATAATAGAACAACTTGCTTCTATAATTTATAAACATGCTTAGAAAGTCTCATGTGACCATCAAACCATGCATGATCAATGTCCTTAGTGAAAATATCATGATTTATAGGTTTCATGTCTTGATAAACCTTTTATATCAAGATCTAAACCTTCAAATTTTAGCTTATCGAGTCTAAAGAGCCAAGTCATCTAGGACATCATCCAAAAACAAACAAACTAGCTCATTTTTGCATTTTTTTATCTTCACTCATAAATATGTGTGAGATAAAATATTGCATCACCATGTATTTTTTCATGTCAATTTCATCCTTTGAAAGTTTTAAGTCCAAGTGAGCTTTCTGGCTTAAGTTATGAAAATTCAAAGTTGAACTAACAGAGTAAGACATCCATGTAAACATTTAAATAAAGACAAAAAATAACCCATTTTGAGCTTAAATTTTATGGTTCACAAATTTCAATGATGGTAATGTGAACATCATTTTACAAGAAAAAAATTTCAAATTTAAGCTCATGAAGTAGCCATTAGATATTAAATAGTGTGTCCCAGCATATCTGATTATCTGTGTTGCATCATACATCTTGATCTGATGATACAAGATGAGTCAAAAGGTCAAGGGGATCAAGATGCCAACACATGGTATAAGTGTGTGAGGCTAAAAAATGATGATAGGATCCTAAAATAAATGCATGATTTACATTTGGTATAATTACAAAAGTTGATAGACTAATAGTAGGATCCTAAAACCAATGTCCATTTGACACATGGCACAAGATTGGATAAAGTTGACAAGTCAAAGGTAGATCAATGACTCATGATCATTCATACCAAGTAGAATTAATGGTGTGAGATGGGTTAATGACTCAATGATCTAAGTTAATAATTGGTGACCAATGAAATTAAAGGTTCAAAAATTAAGGAACTTCTTAGAAAATGAATACATGACCAAGGTTAAACCAAGGCAAGCTATTCAAAGGGGACACACCACCATTAAAACTCAATACAATGACATGAAAATAATGCAATGATGTATTTAGGTGATCAATAATTCATAAGGATTCCATTGAAGATCAATCTAAACCTCTAGATCATAGATTTATAACATATAGGGTCCATAATTTGAAGGTTATAGTGTTGTTTTATGACTGTGTTCATTTTATTTAAATAAGGGTCCATGCATATATGTATTCTTAGTTCTAGCAATGACATAATGGATATATATAGACCTAATAAGAACTAGGCATCAAGCAAAGTGCATCAATATAATGACTATAGGAAAACTAATAGTCTAAGATTGGTTTTTTGTCTATAATGAACCCATAAACATGAGAATAAGTTTGAGCATGATCTGGTTTAAACAAGAGATAACATTTACAAGGATGCCATGAGGGCATACATGTAGACCCAAATAGTTTCATCTCAAGGACTAACTACATGAAAGGGACCCTTCTCTCCACTTTTACATGTTATGACAAACTAGTTTGGAGTAGTTTAACAACAACAAAAAATTCTAACAAATGGATCCATTTACTGTAATTGTGTTGATGCCAAAACTTGGCTTAGAACCACTTAATCCCATAATGACAACCATATACTTTATTAGTAAATGAATAATGAATTGTTGTAATTACTTTAGATGACCCAGATCAATTAGGAAGTTCCAAAGAAACATGCTAGTGGAAGCAGTTATGACTATGGTCCAAATGAAGTTTAACTCATTTTATTCCCATTTGAGCTTCTCTTTTCTGGCTTCTCTTGCCAAAACAATATAAGTATCTACCCTTTAGCCTTTGTAAATGAGTTAAACTCTATGTATGGTGAGTCCTTGCTAGAATGATTCCATATTTTAACTTTAAACATTAATATAGATATGATTCTGAGTTCTTGAATAATTATCTAACTGTGTAAGTGATGCATGTGATGCAAAGTGATAATTCTCTATCCTTTCTTCCCTTATCCTTTCATGTTTATGCAATACTTCCCATTCTAAAAATTCATATGAAGTGTTTTTAAGTGTATGATCATATCCTTTAAGTGTACAATGAGCCTTAATGTTTTCAACTAGCCTATGGTTCACTTTCCTTAGATAGCTCTCGTGCATCTCACCTCCATATTGAAATAATCATGTTAGAATACATAAGACTTGGAATTAAAGTTGTGTGCCTTGTTTCTTAGTATAATAAAGTATCATGGTCATATGGAAGACAATATTAATGCATCACCCCCTTAAATTAGGTTCATTTCATAAAACTTCTAACTCTATTCCCCATAAGCAACTGGTTTAGTATATGTGAGAATTTCAAGATACATTTATGGAGCTAGCCCTTAAATATAGAGGCTCACTTCCATTATAGGTACACCCACATACTTATAAGTATTACCATGTGCCCAAATCTAGAAGAGGCTTGAACACCCTCTTTTAGGGTGCAAAATTTGACAACAATAGCTTTGGCATGCATGGTGGGACCAAGGTCCAAGAGAGTGGAAAGATTGTTGGTGTGTTTTTCATCTATCAACTTTGAGAAGTAAGCAACCTAACACCAATGGTGACTCCAAATGATAACTTCTAATTACAATTAGACCAGGTGTCTTTAGTTAAGGTTTTTATAAGTTTTTTACATTTCTTTTGATACATGAGGTTGACATGAATAGCCATGGTGAATATCCCTACCATAGACCTCCTTATTAGCCTTGCTATGAACCATAGTACACTCCCTAATAGTCTTATCAAAATGGATATCAATCTTATGAGCCATGGCAGCACTATAATACTCCATTTCCCCCCCATATATACACCATGTTATTAGATAGATCTATGAAGAAGACTATCAAAATACCTATCAAGAAATGCCTCCCTATCAATCTCAATATGAGCCCTATCAACCATACCATGATGCCTATGAACCTTAACAATAATCCTATGAGTCTTACCATGAGAAATCATATTTTTACATGGATTGTACAAAAAGGTATTATAAGGCAAGATATGAGCTTTTATAGGCTAGCATTTAATAAAATGAAGCTAGTCTTGATCCTCATCATTACTGTCCTCCTCCTTCACTTTGTGCATCCTATATTAAGTCTTTGTTGTCATCCATACTATTGGTTAAATATTTTTCTAGTCAGCTGTTTAATTGATTAAAATAGGTCTTATCATCCACAACAAAGGAGATTGGTCAGCCCAGTGTGTAGGTTTACTACATCAGAGGTGGAAAAATATCTCCTCTCATCAAGGGGAGGTTCCCTATAAATATGCAAGAAGCTATATACTATATATAAAAGTATAAAATAACAATCAAGGGTAGGATACACCATCCATCTCTCTTATTTCATAGATGATGTTCAAAAACAAAGGAGAAAATCCTAGTGAAAACACTTAAGGCACTTCTCTTCTTTTAGAAGTGTTCTTGCAGGGACCATCAAGATTTCTCTTAGGTAGTGACAAGTAACTGGTAACAAAAGGGCGTAGTAACCAGTAGACTGAGATGTAGCACAAAGTCTCCACCTTGACTGCCTAAGAGTGAGATATGAAGGACAATGAGGGCACAAAGTCATCCCAAGGTCCTTTACACAAAAATAGAAAGAAAACACACTAAAGGCAATTGTGGGGGCATAAAGTCTCTCCATAGTTGGCTTCAAGACACCTTCTTGATTACTTCCACTAGTTCTGCTTGGAAAATTAAATAAACAAGAATACATTCAGAAAACAGACATAAGAACAATCTCCTAAAATGATACAAGCTATGATAACACAAAGTCTACAAACAACTTACTTTCTCATTCAAATAAAATGATATGAACAATAATCTGAGCTCAAAGTCTTAGTATTCACCTTTCAATTTGGGCAGATTTTAGCTTCTGGTAACGAGAAGATCTCCTTTAGAATGATACAAGAGATTACAATATATAGCAGCCAAGAAAGACTTGGCACTTTGTTCCATAGAATTATCCATTCTATGCCTTCAATGCCTTGAATGCATTTCCAAGTTTGTTAAAGGACTGCATTGAAAATAGGGTGGTTGTCTTAACTATGGCATGTCATTTCATCCCATATGTCTTCTCTTGAGTCTGGATCATCTGGTTTGTCCCCTCTAACATCTACGTATCTATCCATTTTGTCTTTACTCTAAAGGATACCAATAGGTTGCACCTTCAATGTTTGCAAGCTTGAAAATCTACTTTGTAAACTGTTTCAGCTACCAGAATAACTTCTACATAGATATTTTCTTCTTTGTCTCTTCCTACTATGATTTGAGCTCTTGATCTATCTTTTCAGTTAGTCACTTGGTTCTTCCTTTAAGTTTTGTGCTTTATTTAAATTTCAACGAAGATTCCCTTACTTTAAATTTGACGTTCACAGGGTTGTCAATGGTCGCTAGCCGCTTGAACCATGTTGAACCTTAAACCTTTGAACCCACTAAAAGTACATTGGTTCATTGGTTCATCAGTTCATTCTATCTCTTTTGTTCCATTTCTTCTTGTTCAATTACTTTCTCACTCCTTGGTTAAACCATCCGTTGAACGACCTATTTGCTACTCCTTTCCTTGACTGAGGTTGCCTTTGAACCTTTGAACCCATGAACCATTAAACTTTGAACTCTTTTGGTTCAAGGTTCAATTAGTTCATTGGTTCATCCTTTGTCTATCACTTATTCTTGCTAAGCTCTTTGATCTTCATCACACTAGTTGAACCTTTGAACCTATGAACTCATTGAACCTTTTGGTTTAAGGTTCAATGGTTCAATTAGTTCATTCATTTTATTTGGCTAAGTCCTTTTGATCTTTTTGAACCAAACATGTTGAACCATTTAGTCATTAAACCTATTAAACCTTTGAACCTATTGAACCTTTGAACTAAAGTGGTTCAATGGTTCAACACTTCAATGGTTCAAGCCATCTTTTCTTTGATAATTGTTTTGAAGCTATTGAACCTTGAAGCGGTTGAACTTTGAACCTTGACAAATGCACTTAAATCTTACTGATGATGTTGAACCTTTGAACCCATTAAACCCATTAAAACAAAATGGTTCAAGGTTCAATGGTTTAATGGTTCAATCCTTACTTAGAAGCTTGCTAATGGACATTTTAGTTGAACCTTCTCATTAAACCAACCCTGAAATCACCTAAGTGTTGATAGCTTGCTTCTTTCCTATAGAGTCTATAGAAATCAACCTACGAAGCCCATATAACTTGGCCTACAAAGTTCGTAGATTTTTTTCCTGTAGAGTCCATAGATTTTCTTCTTGCAGAGTTCATAGATTTTCTTCTTGTGAAGTTTGTAGAAACTAATTCTGTAGAAACCTATCTATAGATTCTATAGATTCAAGCCTGTAGAGTCCATATATTCAAGCCTATAGAGTCTGTAGATTTCTAGAAGATCTTTGAAAAATGAAGAACTTAAATGCTCAAAATAATTTTTGAAAAGGGGAGAGAGGATTTGGGTCTGTTAAACCAAAATAGTTCATAGGTTGTCCCAAAAATGAGTGACATTTTTGGGGACAACAGTTGGCTCCAGTTGGGGAACTTCCCTTAGTTAAAATTTTGAAACAACTGAGGGGAGTAGAAACCAGAATCTCCAATGCCTTGAAGTATGCCATTGGGCTATGGAGTCATGCTACCCAAAAAGAAAGGCTCCAAAAAATGAAAACGAAAAGCACAAAATAGAACTAAAGACTATACAAATGCACATATGTATAGGTGAACTTATCTGATACTTCAAAAATTGAAGTGATTCAGACACTACCCATTATGAGACAATGAAGATGGAATTCTATCTTGATAAACCAATAGGAAATCATTTTGTCCTCAAAATTGGTGATGGGAAAATGGAATTCTCCACCAAGAATCACATTTTTGTGCACTCCTTTTGGCTCTCTCTTCTTGCTCCATGGCAAGATGTGGTCTTCAATCTGAAAATTGTAACTCTTTGCTCTCTTGGTGAAGAGTTTCTTTTGCTACAATAGATATTCACATTCACCTATGTTGTTGGTGTTTTTGAATTGTAATTTTCATGAAGGAAAAATATCTCCTTGAGGAGATATCAACACAGTCCCAGCTCTAGTATTGGTAGAAGAATTACTTCCATTGGATTCTAGGATCCAAACATCATCATAAACTTATCTTCTATCAAATTTATCTTCATTAGAAGTGGAAGATGCTTTTCATCTATACTGTGCCCTACCAATTCTTCTTGATGTCTTATTTAAATTGATATTTAGATTGCCACCTATAGGACTTTCATTAGCTAAAACATGAACATCTTATGTGGATAAGAAGCAATTACCCCTGCCTAAAGACTCAAATAGAATCTGAGCTTTAGGTGCTGATGTCTGAGTGACCACATATTTTGCCTCCATTTTAGGGAGCAGCCTCTTCATAATACCTTTGATAGGGATCCTTGCCTTAGATAGGTCCATGCTCAACTTACCACCAACATCCTTAAAAAAAATTTGTCCCAACAGAATGTCGTATGAGGCTGAGACATCATCCACCAGGACTATCATCTTGATTCTCTTTTCTGGTAATGTCACAAATGCAAATTGGGCATCCTTGATCTATCCCAGTAGTGGCACTTGTTCTCCATGGAGAAGCATCTCCCAAATGTCTTGGTTAGTGTGAGACCAAGAGATTCTACCACTTTGGTAGGCATGACATTGTTTAATGCTTCAGAATCAATGATGTAGTTACTCAGCTTGTGACCATTTATCAATAGGGAAACATAAAAAGGCTCTATTTTCCTAAGGGTAAGAGGAGGA
The DNA here is from genome assembly GCA_037957365.1 of Torreya grandis. NCBI lineage: Eukaryota > Viridiplantae > Streptophyta > Pinopsida > Cupressales > Taxaceae > Torreya > Torreya grandis. The sequence continues at coordinate 840,833 of JARHVA010006578.1, forward strand.
GTAATGACAAGATTGTTTGGGATGGACATGTTCCTTGGGAGATCATGAGTTACCTTTCTAATCTCTTATCCTACAAGGATGGATGTATTCTTCACACACTCCACCAACCTATCCAACTACTCAGGGTTGGCTTGTAGGAATTCAAATTCAGTCATTTGAATTTTGGTTTTCTTGACATGGTCAATTATGTCAAATGATTAAAACAGACTAGGAAGAGAGGATGGGAATTCATCCTTTTGGTTTTTAAGGGGTGGAGGACTGATCTATGAAGTTAAAATAGAAGGTGTAGAGATGTTTGATGTACTTACCTTTCTAGCAATCACTGGGTCCTTTGGCTAGAAAGGTAGAGAAGTTCCTCACTTAGTAATTGAAATTGTAGGCTGAGCTCACTCTATTTTCTCTTTATCATCTTGTTGGGCTGAAAGATTCTTAGACCAGGTGTACATAATGTATGATCTCTCAACTGCTTCACCTTCACTTCTGGGTTCATCTTGGTAATTTAGGAAACTAATGTGGGAGTCACTAGCTAATTATTCTTGATCCTCCATGAAGATATTAGCATCATTTTCTTGCTAAAACTCAGGTTGGAAAGAGAAATCATGTTCTATTTCTAGATATTTAATTGTTGAGTTAGTTGGAGGTACTTCAAGGGCAAGGTTCCTTTGTGGGGGAGGAAGATGATTTGGCTGCCCTTGATTCTTGGTAGCATTGCCTTCATATGGTTGATTCAAAAATGTCCTCCTTGGCATATCCTAATTAGGAGGAGCGGACATACTCAGGGCCATTTGTCTTTTCAAGGCTAGTAGTTCATTTTCTAGCTTTTGCACTATTTGATCCATGGTGACTGTAGATGAATCCTCAAAAGATGAAGAAGATTTTCCTCTATTAAGATCTCTCCTTATCTTTCCTGCCAAGATAAGGTCATCTTCTACCTCAGCAGCCAAGTCCTGAGTAGCAACAAGGTCTATGTGTCTATCCCATCTCAACAAAAAACTCACTTCAAGTAGCTGTGAGTTGATGAAGAAACACTTGAGATTCTCAAGTGTCAACTAGGTGATCATGGGAATCCTATTCCTCAACTTGTCAAACTTGGCAATGAAGTCCCTCATAGGTTCATGGGGATCCTTCTTCATCTGTGTGAGCTAGGCTAGTAAGGCATATGCATCTTCTATAAGCTTGAACTTGGCTTCAAATTTGGCTTTGAGAGTGTCCTAGTTTGTCACTGACTGAGCCTATAGATGGTAAAACTAGTTTATAGTAGCACCTTGTGGGGTTTCCATGAAAAACTTGACTACCACATCTTCAAATTCCACCCCTATTATGCTAAAGGCTATGCTGAAGGCTGCAATATGTTCATCAGGGTGAACTCTCCCATCCCCAAAGAATTTGGGGAAGTTCTTCCTTAAACTATGTGGAAGCTCATGTAGATGTGGGGTCAAATTTAGTGGATCAAAAGAGTTATCCCAGGGGCCTTGAGCCATGATTTGATTATGTAAAAGAGGGATAACAAATCTAGGTGGTGTGTGGATGGGCAAAGCTCTACTAATAGCAAAAAAGGAAGCTTTGCCTTGTGTTGGTGACCCAGTACGGATGGGAGGGAGACTCTTAGTTCGTTGAAGGTGAGGTTGTGGAGGAAACAAATCAAAATTTCTCTGCTACACTGACTCAAAAATAGGGTCAACAACACCTTGAGATTTCTAGCTTCTTGTATAGTATGGAGCTACCAGATTGTAGGATAAAAATGGGAAGGGACTGGTCTTGCTTTAGCTTGAAGCTTGAGGCTTCAAACTATGCATTCTATCCCAGTGGCTATGGTTTTGTAGAGCAAATAATATAATGGGGATGGAGGAAGATGGTAAGGCTATAATGATAATGGGTAAGACATAGGTGATGTTTCAATCTCAAGCTTAAGGCTTCAAATTGCACAAAATTACTGTGTCCCTAGCGAAGTCACCAAAAAACTATTGGTTGAATATTTTGCCAATCAACCATGTGATTAAGCAAAATAGATCTTATCATCCACATCAAAGGAGATTGGTCAGCCCAGTGTGTGGGTTTACTATATTAGAGGTGGACAATTTTCTCCTCTCATCAAGGGGAGGTCTTTATAAATATGTAGGCAGCTATATACTATATATAAGTAGAAAATAACACTCAAGGGTAGGATACACCATCCACATCTCTTCTTTTAGAGATGATGTTCACAAAAAAAGGATAAAATCCTGGTGAAAACACTAGAAGCACTTCTCTTCTTTTAGAAGTGTTCTTGTAGGGACCATCAGGAGTTCTTTCAGGTAGTGACAAGTAACTAGTAACAAAAGGGCATAGTAACTAGTAGACTGAGATGTAGTACAAATTCTCCACCTCGACTACCTAAGAGTGAGATAAGAAATATAATGAGGGCACAAAGTCATCCCAAGGTCCTTTACACAAAAAGAAAAAGAAAACACACTAAAGGCAATTATGGGGGCACAAAGTCTCTCCATAGTTGGCTTTAGGACACCTTCTTGATTACTTCCACTAGTTCTACTTGCCAAAGTAAATAAATAAGAACACATTCAGAAGATAGACATAAGAACAATCTCCTAAAATGATACAAGCTATGACATCACAAAGTCTGCAAACAACTTGCTTTGTCATTCAGATAAAATGATATGAACAACAATCTAAGCTCAAAGTCTCAATATTCACCTTTCAATTTGGGTAGAGTTTTGCTTCTGATAATGGGAAGATGTCCTTTATAATGATACAAGAGATTACAATATATAGTAGCCAAGAAAGACTTGGCACTTTTTTCCATAGAATGGCCCATGGTATGCCTTCAATGCCTTGAATGCATTTCTAGGCTTGTCAAAGGACTACATTGAAAATAGGGTGGCTATCTTAACTATGGCATGTCATTTCATCCCATATGTCTTCTCCTAAGTCTGGATCATCTGGTTTGTCCCCTCTGACTTTTGTGCAACTATCTATTTTGCCTTTACTCCAAAGGAGACCAATAAGCCGCACCTTTAATGTTTGCAAGCTCAAAAATATACTTTGTAGATTGTTCCAGCTATCAGAATAACTTCTACGTAGATATTTTCCTCTTTGTCTCTTCCTATTATGATTTGAGCTCTTGAGATATCTTTTTAGTCAATCACTTGGTTCTTTAAGTTCTGCACTTTATTTGAATTTCAATGGATATTCCCTTACTTTAAATTTGATGTTGGTGGGGCTATCAATGGTCACTAACTGCTTCAACCATGTTAAACCTTAAACCTTTGAACCTACTGAAAGTACATTGGTTCATTGGTTCATCGGTTCATTATGTCTCTTTTGTTTTATTGATTCTTAGTTCAATCGATTTCTCACTCCTTGGTTAAACCATCTATTGAACCGTCTATTTGCTACTTCTTTCCTTGACTGAGGCCACCTTTGAACCCATGAACTATTGAAATTTGAACTCTTTCAGTTCAAGGTTCAATCGGTTCATTGGTTTATCCTTTATCCATCACTTATTCTTTCTAAGCTCTTTGATCTTCATCACACTGGTCAAACCTTTGAACTTGTGAACTTGTTGAACTTTTTGGTTCAAGGTTCAATGGTTTAATCGGTTCATTCTTTTTATTTGGCTAATTCCTTTTGATATTTTTGAACCAAACGCATTGAACCATTTGGTTGTTGAACTTGTTGAACCTTTGAACCTATTGAACCTTTGAACCAAAGTTTTTCAATGGTTCAATGGTTTAATGGTTCAAGCCTTCTTCTCTTTGATAAGTGTTTTGAAGCTATTGAACCTTGAAGTGGTTGAACTTTAAACCTTGACAAATGAACCTAACTCTTGCTGATGATGTTGAACCTTAAAACCCATTAAACCCATTGAACCAAAATGGTTCAAGGTTCAATGGTTCAATGGTTCAATCCTTGCTTAGAAGCTTACCGATGGACATTTTAGTTGAACCTTGTTGTTGAACCAACCTTGAAATTTCCTAAGTGTTGAGAGCTTGCTTCTTTCCTATAGTGTCCATAGAAATCAACCTACGAAGCCCATAGAACTTGGCCTACAGAGTCTATAGATTTTCTTTTTGTAGTGTCCATAGATTTTCTTCTTACAGAGTCCATAGGTTCAAGCCTACAGAGTTCGTAGATTTTCTTCCTGCAAAGTTTGTAGAAACTGAGTCTATAGAAACCTATCTACAGAGTCCATAGATTCAAGCCTACATATTCTATAGATTCAAGCCTGTAGAGTCCATAGATTTCTGGAAGAGCTTTTAAAAATGAAGAACTTGAATGCTCATAACAATTTTTGAAAAGGGGAGAGAGGATTTTGGTCTATTGAACCAAAATAGTTCATAGGTTGTCCCAAAAATGAGTGACATTTTTGGGGACAACACATACTATAGTTAAAATATATTGAATAATTAACTAAATATATGGGATGATGAGTATGATGTGTTCCCTAATATTCTCATGGAATGTCTAAGAGGTGTTACCCAAAATCATATGCACAAGTTAGAAACATTTGAAGAACTAGAAGAAATACAATGGGAGATCAAGGAATAAATGGACTTAGAAAAGAAGTGCCTTAAATGCTTAATAGAGAGGCTAATTATGTGGGAGGATAAAGACATAAAAAATAAACATGCTACTATTAAATAATTTCAATAAAGTTATTTGCAAGATGTAACTCCTGCTTAAGTAAATGCTTGTTCTTCTAACCAACCAAAAAATTCAATTCCTTATGCACTTACTAGTGTTTTTTTCTTTCCTAAATCTACTAATAAGCCTTCTCCTCACACCTTACACTCTATCCCCAATTCATCAAATCCCCATCACATCTCATCCTTCATCTCATATCTTATCTCTTTCACATGACCCTATCCATCAACCTTCCACCTCACCCCTTCTTGAGGAAGAACCCATCTTGAGAGAACAAAGTAAAGAGGAGAAAATCCAAACCAAGGCTAACCAAGAGGATGTCATGAGTGAATATGAGGAATAAATAACTATAGGAACTCCCCTTGGTAAACAAAATGTCAATCCTACCTTCTTGAATAAAGAGAAACATATTGAAGAATCTTTTGTAGCTATCAATGAAGAACGTGGCCAAGACATGAAGAGAGGGGCATTTGAAGAAGACTCCATGTCTAATCATGAAGTTGTAGATGACTATCTCAAGCATGAAGTGGAGTGTACTATCAAGGAATAAGGTCAAGTCACTCATAAATAAGTTGTAGTAATAAGAGAGTCTCTTGAAGCCAAGATATGTGAAATAGCACTTAAATATGACACTCATGAGGCATATGAAAATGACTTATGGCAAAAGTCTAATTTCATATGCCATGAGTTTGATCAACTCAATAAGTTTACTCCTCCTTCAAATAATTTTACATCTAAATTGGATAATTATTATAATAATAATGGTGATGATTTTATTAATAAGCATGGAAAAAGGTCTCATATTGTGAATGAGGAGGAATTATGGTAAAATCCCAATGCCATATTGAAATATTTTGACAAGTTAGTTAAAGGTCTTCCTTCTCTAAGAGATTGCATATATGATGACAAGTTTGTTGATGACTCTAATAAACATGATCATGATGATAAGGATTCTACCAATAATAAATATGAAGGTCATCTACTGATCAATACCCTACTACCATGAAGTCATTAGATGATGTTTCTACCTAAGAAGTTATGAACATGGATGATGAAATCAAGGTAGAGGTTGAGGTTCCTCAAGAATAGCTAAGAGACTTACCTAATATTGAGCCATATTCAGAGGTATTGGATCATGAAGAAAAAGAGTTTGATGCTTCCAAACATCAAGTATAATTTCTTAAGGAGAAAAGTAAGGCTGAAAGGAATGTTATATTTTCAAACTTGTACATTAAGTACCAAGTACATGAGAAGGTGAAGAAAAATATTTCCATGGAGGATAAATATCATTGGTGGTTGAAAATGAAGCTCTTTCAAGACCTTGAGGATCTTTTCCAAGTTGAGGATTAAGAAATTGAGAAGGTGGACAAAGAGTTTCCCAAGGAGGACAATGACCAAATTGGGTAGACTATGCAAAGCTCCTTAATGAGCTTGCAGCTAAAGAGAAACCCAATATTATTGAGGACACTATGGAAACCAAAAAGGAAATCCTTGTTCAACCACCATTGGAGGTCATAGTTGAGGATCCATATGAGAAAATTGAAGCTATTGGGATGTAAGAAGAGTTCATTTCCATAACTAGTCTATTTGTAACTATTTGGTTCTCATTGAATATCATGATAATGAAGTTGGAAAACACCATGAAGAAGATAGAGGCATCAATTTCAATGATCAAAAGGTTACATGTCTCATTATACCCTCCATGTCATAAATCAATAGAGTTTTAAAACTTCCCCTGTGATTGTGGAGGAAGTTTTCATCCTAGGTTAGTTAGTGCTTGAGTCAATTTTTTAATGTGTATGTTTCCTTTCTTGTTGTTTTGTGTTCCAATAAGTGCTCATTAAGCACAAGTGTGTCATTTATTAGTATTTTATCTTGTGTGTTATTTATTCTCTATATTTATTCATGTTTTATGCATTTTTCAGAGCAATTTATGTGTCAAACATGATATACATGTGATTCCATAGCCTAATGGATAGGATTAGGCAACTAGTCATGACATAACAAGCATGCCATTCTTGGGAAATCACCAAGAATGCTGACCATTTTTACCTTAGACAAAAATGGGTCAACCCCTATAGATATAATCTTGTATAGGGTATTTTTATAATGTCATAGGTTATGTTTTATCTCATTTTATGCCATTTCATATGGCCTTCTAGTTTTGACCATGGTTTGGTTTAATACTTATGCCATTTGATATCTTAGGATTCATTTTAGGGACATATATGCAAGTGATAGGTATTCGTGGTGATTAATGAAATATAGGATCATGAAAAGGGTCTATAAAGACCTTAATAAGTTCATTTGAGCTTTCAAAGATTAAGCAATGGCTCAATAATAAGATTTTTGAAGCTAGACTGTCATCAAGACATCATATGGAAACTAGAATAGAATAACTTGCTTGTGTAATTTATAAATATTCTCATAAATCCTTATGTGACCATTATACCATGCATGATCAATTTCCATAGTGAAATATCATGATCTATAGGTTTCATATCTTGATGAGCCTTCTATCTTGATATCTAAGCCTTAAAAGTTTAACTTGTCGAGTCTAAAGAGCTAGGACATCATCCAAAAATGAACAAACCAACTCATTTGTGCATTTTTTATCTTCACTAAAAAATCCATATGTGAAAAAATATTATATTACCATTTATTTTTTCATACCAAGATCATCCTTTGAAAGTTTTTGGTCTATATGAGCTTTCTAAATTATGTTATGAAGCTTCAAATTTGAACCAATAGAGTAAGATGTCCATGCAAACATCAAAATAATGATCAAACAAAGCAACCCATTTTGAGCTTAAATTTTATGGTTACATGAATGTCAATGATTATCTTATGAATTTCATTTAATAAGAACACATACATCAAATTTAAGCTCATGAAGTAGCTGTTAGATTTCAAATAGTGGGTCTTAATAGATCTGATGATCCATGTTGCATCATACATCTTGATCCAGCAATGTAAGATGTGTCAAAAACTCAAGAGGATTGAGAGGACACCACAAGGTGTAAGTTCATGAGGCTACAAACTAATACTAGTATCATGAAATCAATGTGTGATTGACATGTAGCACAAGCACAAAAATTAACAGTCTAATAGTAGGATCTTGAAACCAACATGTGTTTGACACGTGGCACAAGCTTGGATAGAGTTGACAAGTCAAAATCATATCAATGACTCATTATCATTCATATAGAGTACGATCAATAGTACAATATGGGTCAATGATTCAATGATCTAGGTCAGATATCGATGACCAATGAAATTAAAGGTTGAATAGTTAAGGGACTTCTTAGAGATTGAACAAATGACCAAGGTTGAACCCGAGAAATTTATTCAAAAGGGATACACAATAGTTAAAGCTCAATCCAATGATATGAAAAAAATGAAATGATTTAATCAGGTGATCAAGAATGTAAATGGATGCCATTGAAGATCAATACAGATCTCTATTTCATAGATTTATAACATAAAGGGTCCATCTTTTAAAGGTTACAGTACATTTTATGACTATGTATTTTATGTAAAAAAGGGTCCATGCATATATGAATTCTTATTTTTAGCAATGACATAATGGATCTATATGAGCCTAATAAGAACCAGGGATTAAGTAGATTACATCAATATGATGACTATAGGAAAATCAATATTCTGACATTAGTTTTCCATCAATAGTTGACCCATGAACATGAAGATGAGTTTGAGCATGATATAGATTTGAAAAATAGCCAACATTTCAAAAGATGCCATGAGGTCATACACATAGACCCTAATAGTTTCATCTCTAGGACTAGATACATGAAAGGAACCCTTATCTCTAGTTTTACACACCATGACAAACTAATTTGGAGTAGTTTAACAATAAGACAAAATTCTAACAGATGGATCCATTTGTTGTAATTATATTGATGCCAAAACTTAGATGAGAAATAATTGATCCCATTTTTGTAACTGTATGAAGCATCAATGAAGGAATAATGAATTGTTGAAACAACTTGAGATGATCTAGATCAATCAAGAAGTTTCAAAGAAGCATACTAGTAGAAGTAGTTGTAACTACAGTCTAAATGAAGTTGAACTCATTTGACTCCCATTTAAGCTTCTCTTTTCCCACTTTTCTTGCCAAAATGCTATAAGTAGCTTCCCTTTATCATTTTTAAAGGATTTCAACTCCTTATAGGGTAAATCCATACTATAATGATGTCATTTTTTGCCTTTGAACATTAATGCAAATCTAATTTTGAGTTCTTGAATAATTAAATAGTGTAAAAATGATGTATGGTGATGTAAATTGATAATTCTATATCCTTTCTTCCCTTATCCTTTCATGTTTGTGCAATATTTCCTATTCTAACATGTCATATGAAGTCTTTTCAAGTGTTTTATCATGTCCTTTAAGTTCACAATGAGCCTTAGTGTTTGCAACTAGCATGTGGTTCATTTACCTTGGATATCTCTCATGCATCTCACCTCCATATTTAAATACTCATGTTAGAATCCATAGGACTTAGAAGTTAGGTTGTGTGCCTTGTTTCTTAGTGCAATAAATTTTAATGGCCATATGGAAGACATCTTGGTGCATCACCCCCTTAGATTAGGTTCACTTCATGCAACTTATAACTCTTTTCCCCATAATAAATTGGTTAAGTAGGTTTGAGTATTTCAAGATACGTTCAAGGAGCTAGCCCTTAAATCTAGAGGCTCACTCCCATTATAGATACACCCACATAATTAGAAGTGTTCCCATGCTACCCAAATATGGAAGAGGCTTGAACACCCTCTTCTAGGTTGCAAGAGTTGGTGATAACAATACCTTCACTTTAAATCATGAAATGCAAGAAATAAAAGTCTAGGTACCTTCCTAGTTATGGACCCTCCACTTCGATGGTGAAAGATACAAGAAAGGATTAGGCATTAACATTGAATTGGTTGACCTAAAAGTCAATAAATACCTAAAAACATAAAAACTATAGTTCTCTTGTACCACTAATAGAGAAAAATATGAGGCACTAATATTGGGACTATATTTTTCTCTAAAAAATAATGTTAAACAATTGTTGATTTATGGAGATTAGAACTAGTAGTCTTTAGGTTAGAAATAAATACTAGTGTAATTTATCATATTTAAAAAGGTACAAACATAGAGCATGGAATTTGATTGAGTTTTTTGAGGCCTTTAACATAATGGTTGTAGATAGAGAATAAAATCAAGCTATTGATTCACTATTTACCTTAGCTACCAACTTGGCACCCCTATAGGAGTCTAAGGTACAAAGATTCTCTAGTGAGTTAGTACCTTGGTCATTAGTTCTAGACAAGGTGAAATTTTTTCAAGTTTTGAAGATGACCACCCTATTATCTAGTTCTTGACTAACTTAAGATAATTAAAGTCTTAAATCATTCATGATAAGGAAATCAGTTATACCAAGAGGAATAATGGGGAGAAGTAATTATTTAACTAAGGGAAAACTACCTCCCTCTAGGAATGGTTTCTTTGGAAATGAAATTCTATTTGTATATTCAAGCTCAACATCAAAGGAATCCAAAATTAAAAGAATCTGAATTCAAAAGGTAGAATTTGACAAATGAGTGTAACCCACGCTATGTCAATATTGGTCTCATTTTTACTCTAGAGGAAAGACAAGGAATGAAGAGTTTACTTATTCAAGACAAAGATGTGATTACATGGACATATGAAGACTTGAATATTTTAAACCCAAGGGTCATCACCCATATAATTACATTGAAATTAGACCACAAACCATCAAATCAAAGGTAAATTATAATACATCCTATCCTATACCTCCTTATTTACAAGGAAGTGGAGAGGTTGCTAAGTGCAAAAATATTTTTTCCTATTATACATTCTACTTGGGTGGCTAGTTTAAATCCATCAAAGAAGAAAAGTAGAGAGATTAGTCTCTATGTTGATTTGAAAAAAATAAATAAGGCATCTGACAAAGACAATTATCCATTACCTTCATTGGATGAGGTCATCCAGATAATGAGTGGTTTAAAAATGATGTCTTTCTTGGATGGATTTTTAGGGTATAACCAGGTGCTATTAGAATTGAAACATAGAATAAAGACAACATTCACCACATAGTGGGGTATTTATGAATGTAAGAGGATGCCATTTGGCCTAATTAACATAGGTACCATGTTTTAGTGAGATATGGACCTTGATTTATAAGGGTTTATAGGTAAAAGAATAATAATTTATATGGATGACCTCATAGTCTTCTCAAAAGCAAGGAATAATCATATAAGACACCTACAATCAATCTTTGAAAGATGTAAAAAATTTGGCAATTTGTTGAACCTAAGAAAGAGCATATTTGGTGTCACAAAAGGTAAGCTCTTGGGTCATATCATCACCAAAAATGGGATTATGATTGACCTAGATAAGATTCAAGGGATATCAAAAATTATTTTCCTAAATAGTAAGAAGTAACTAATTTTTTTTAGGAAGATAAACTTCATGATAAATTCTATATCAAGATTTGTAGTAATCATTAGACCTCTAAATCCAATACTCAAGCAAGATGCTAAAGTGGAATGTATAATAGAGGCTCAAAAGTATTCTCAAGATATTGAAGATACAATATTCTAGGCCCCTATACTGATAAGTCCATATTTCACCAAAGACTTCTTATATTCATTCATCTCAAAACATACTATTATTTTCATGCTCACCTAAAATAAATAAGAGAGTGAGAATATTTATCACATTCATGAGTAAAAACTAGAAATAAGTAGAACTTAGGTATTCCATGATAGATAAGAAAATATTTTCCTTATCAAATTAGTAAATAAATTATAACATTACATCCTGTACAACAAGACAATTAGCACTATACTAGATCTTATTGTTAAGATTACTTTATCATAAAATTAATTGGGAGAATATAAAAGAAAATAGATGGAAAAATTATAAGAATTTTACATGGAAAGAAAGCCTACCAAGATCGTTAAAGGTTAGGGCATCATTCAACTCATGGTTAAGCCTAACCCATGCATCATTATTGAGGAGGTTTGTGAAAATAAAGTATCTAAAGGGGACTGGTATACTGACATTTTTCAATACTTGCTCATAGGTACCTACTCCCTAGAGCTCAAAAGAGAACAAATGAGAGATTTGAAACTCAAAGTAATCCATTACATAATCATAATAAGGATCTTATATAGAAAGAATTGCAAAGGCATCTAACTGAGATGTGTATCATGATAAGAATCTCAAGAAATTATTGAAAATTTACACCAAAAAATAGGTAGCAGTCATCCTTCCAAAAATACCACCACCCATAATATTCTCAGAATGGGATATCACTTGAAAATAATTTTTAATGACGTATATATCCATATCTAAACATGCCATAAATTCCAAGTCCTAGAAAAAGGGAAGTACACACATCCATGCCTCTATAGTCAATGATTGAAAGAATACCATTCAACCAATGGGGCTTGGACTTCATTGGGGTCATTAATTCTAATTATTCAATTGGCCATAAATTTTTACTCATTACTACAGACTATCACAAATGATAGATTGAATTTGCATATATAAATCATTCAATATCATGATATGTGATTAGTTATATAGAGTAAAATATCACAACTAGACTTGGTACTCCCATCTCTCTAGTTTGTGATATTAGGCCAGCATTTCAATTAACTAAATTTACTAAAATGAGCCATGAAAATTGAATCACCATCAGGTTATCATCCAAACATTACCCACAAGGAAATGGGTTGGCTAAATCAACAAAAAAGAACTTGATTGATGCCATTAAAAATTATATAGTAGACAAACTTAGAGATTAGCATAATCTACTGAAGTATGCACTATCGGTTGATCAAACATGATATAATCAGGCACTCCAAACCTCAGCTTACTTATTATTATATTAGAGACAAACCATTTTTTCAATCATGTTTAAGTTGAAAACATATCAATTTATGTATGAATACATGTAACTAAGTAAGAAGGTGGAGTCTTGATTATTGGACATAATATAAATAGAATACTCTAGGACTAAGGCCTTATAAAACTTTAGTAAACATCAAGACATAGTGAAAATATGGTTTGATAAAAGAGAAAAATTCAAAGCATTTAGAATATATGACCTTGTGATTCTATGGGATAAATCCCATGACAAGAAAGGGCAACATGACAAGTTCACCCCATTGTTGATTAGACCTTATCAAATTTCTAAGATCTTAGGTAATAATGCTTTTCATCTAAGGGACCTACAAGGCAATGAAATGACATATCTAGTCAATAGACAATTTCTAAAGCATTACGTTATAGTTGTACCATCTATGAATGTCTTTGAATAACAATAAAGGTTATGGTAAGAGTTAGGATATATTTACTATTTTATTAGAATAGATTTTATGACTTTCATAGGATTGTTTCCCCACTTCTTATGTTAACTTTAATAGTTTTCAATAGTTCATTTTATATATTATCTTCCTATTTTCTAGATTAGACATTTCTCTTTGTCCTATGAAAATATAATTAATTTTCCCTAGTATGATTAAAGCAAAATTCAACCTATTAATATTTCCTTTGACATGTTTAGAATCCAAAAAATTAGCTTGTGGTAAAACATGCCATGAAGAGGTACAACAATTTATTTATTTATAGTATTTTACACCTGTACATTTTAGATTTTCATAATTTAGGTATACAATAGGAAAATTGATCATGATGAAGCTAACATTAAATACATTAATCAAGCATGTTAAGGCTGCTCTCATTACCACATACAAATTTTAGAAAGTTTTTTCACTTTCCTTGGATCAAATGAACTTATCATATTGACGCTTGTTTGAGTAAATAACCATTGATATAGGTATAGTTGATAGGGATAGTATGGTAATGTTATGATTTCATAAATTCCTGCTCATTATGGTTTTTGTTCTCCCTCTCTGAGCAATGTTCTTCCAAAGAAAATATAGTAAACTTAAGGATTAAAGTGTCCTCAAAAGAGTGATCCAATAGGCCTAAAAGTTCCAAATGTAATCAAAGAGTTTAAAATGATGAAATGAGGCCAATGTACAATGTATCATGAAATAATATATGATAATGAAAAATAAGGAACCCATGGTACCTCTATTGGGGTTATGGACACATGTTTGGTAGTAGAGTAATGCCATAGCTTTCCCAAATTTCAAATCATTTTTTCAAAAACCAAAGCGAAACCTATGTTTCTCCCACTTCTCTACTAAAGTCCTCATAATAATGATAAAAGGAAATCACTTCCTCACATACATATATAGGGTAAATTAAAATTCAAATATGTTGCATGTCGCTAATGGGAATCTCTTATATATGTCTAATTTAACTGGTCTATGTATAATGGTTCGTGTTTGATTTAAGAGTTGTTAACTAGAAGTTATGGATTCTCAAAAACTCGAGATTATTTCCCTTGTGAGTCACCAATTATAGTACCCAACATACCCCCATTCTTGATTTATCAAAATAGGGACCCACTATCTTTTAGAATTGGCCTATAACCATGTCTTGAAAGTCTTCTAAAATAAAATGCCTTATGTATTATGTTACTTATGCTATTCAAAAGACATATTAACATACCTTTTGTCTTTCTTAGACTAACCTAATAATGACTTTTGAAATTTATGTATATGAAGGTTTTGTCTCATCTTGTTCAAATAAATTCCTTAATGAAACTACTTAGCACAAAAAGGTCTTTGGCAATTTTGTTTGAAACTTCTTTTCACTAAACTCTTCTAACATACTTTTGATCTTTGGTAATTTTCTTTAGAAATTTTACTCCACAAGTTCTTTGGACACATTTTGGGTCTTTGGTAATTCATATTTTTAAGTACACCCTATAGGAATTTACTCTTCAACATTTTTCCTTTGGGGGATTAGTTTAAAACATCTATTCATAATTTTGATGTATAATACCTTGAATCCTTATTTTCCCTATATGAAAACACTTTTCCATTTACTCTTTAGCCACTATTATTAAATAAATTAATTTACAAAGTTTAATACTTTAGTTTATCTAGGTCTTCAAAGGATTTCCTTGGTAAAGACCCTTTGGCAAAATTACTCAACACAAAAGGGGTCTTTGGCGAAAGTGTTTGGTGATTTCATCCGACAAATTCCTCTGACATGTTTCAATATTTAGTGGTTTTATTCAACAAAATATCTCAACACATCAAGGTTTTTAGAAAACTCATTCAGGATTTTCCTCCAACTCATTTAGGTCTTTAGAAAAAGTGTTTAGAACTTTTATTTAGGATACTCATCTGCCTTGCAAACATTATTATATCTAGACTCCCTACTTTTGACTACTTAATGCCTCCTTGCTTGGTAAACCTAAGTCAAAGAAGAGATGAAAAAACATTTAGAAATGGGCAATGATGTGGAATTCTTACTAAACATCAACATTTCCTACATGGTATACCTACCAAATGAAGTGGCAAAGTTTGAATTGAACAAAAAAATCAAAGTTATAGACACTAGACATTAATGGTGCACAAATTATAAATCAATGCCAAATATATATCAAAGTAGTTTGAATGATGACATATCTCAATATGAATTGTGAACTCAATTACTCCCATTTGATCAAGCCCTATCAACTATTATTTCCAACTTAATAGCATACATAGGAGATCTAAATGATTTAATTACAAACTGAACCAATATCATCTCAATTGAATAACAATGGTATCCTCATCCAAATCATTTTGAGGAACTCTCCACCCTTAAATATTTTCCATCAAAATTCCATTGAGTACATGGATATGCTCTTCTAACCCTCACTATTTAATAATGATAATACCAACTACTTGGTGCTATGGGAGGTAATACACCAGGTTGATGCACATATGCATGCAAAAAATTTGACTCTGGCTTAGAACCAAGTGGCCACAAACCTCTTCATACTCAAGTGGCAAGAGTTACACTTCAAAATAGCAAAGCCAAAATTCATGCCTTGTATTGACCTCCTACAAAATTTATTCTTCCTTGGGAAGATATCTACATGAGTGTTCCTACATCATGTCAAACATAAAATGGTCATGATGTGCATCTCTGATGATGCATTACAAAGGTACCTCTCCCTTATTTTTATTAAGGCCACTTATGATTTACATAGAGTATTGATGTGTAAGAAATAAAAATCAATTGAGAAGACACTTACTAGTTGGATGCTTCCTAGAGAAATAATCAATTTAAAAGATAAGCAACCCACACTAGCGACTAAATTTAGAATGGGAATCTAAATTGGGATGGCCCTATGAACAGGTTATTTTGATACCGAATCATTGAATTCCTTCACTTGGAATGGGTTCCTCTACATGATTTTCTAAGGACCTCAAATTTGACATTTTCCCTTGGTGAATTGATTAGAGTAAGGCTATAGAGCAAATATTACACAAGAGTAAGAAGCCTACAAGAGATCATTTATATATGATATCTTACCTACTTGATGTAGTCCTTAGCACAATTTAAAATCATAATGGCTCACTCTAGATCTCATCTCCAGATTGTATAAATAATAAAATATGTTATTCCTTCTCCTTCATGTACATATATGCATATACTCATAACATTGTGCACACTTTGAGGATGTATACCCCTAGGTATGCATGGATATCTATGATTCCCCCTACTTAAAATATCAAAAAACATTATAAATACATTATTTATTATGTAAGAATACTAGTTATACCTCAATTACATGGTTAGATTGGTTATATTCCATAAGGTTTCACCTCTGTGCATCCCCAAGTATGTCCCAAAAAAATTGGTAAAACAAGAAATATCCTACCAATTATGATGGGGTAATGATGACAATATTCACAAGAGCAAGAAATATTAATTTTATGGCTCTCACCTTATGATTAGAAGGATGTGCTACACCAACTATAAGTACTTATATGAGGTAAGGTAGTATATAAAATACTATTTATTGGCTACATTTCAACATAGGGATTTGGATCCCCATGTTCAAATACATAAACATATCAAAGGAATAAGCATTAAATATCAATATCATCCCTATGATCATGATTTATTTTTCCTTAACACTCAAAATGATGACCAAGTGAGGGATTGGGCAAAATCAATTCAATAGAAATAAGAACTTTTAAAACTTATTTAATGGGAAACTTCCCTTCTATAATGGAGGCATAAACTAGACTCCCACTAGATGAAGGATGGGATTCATAAGACTTTTGGACTAGTATAACTTCTTAGTGAATAAGGGATCAATAAAAACCCTCCCAGACACCCCCTATGGCACTTAAGGTAGTGAAGAAGGAACAAGGGGTGTCAAACACCTCATTTGGAGGAAAACAAGATTAACACATTTATCTTAAATATTTAGATTCTAAGGGCCTTTCCCAATGTAATGTTACATCAATTTCATAGGTTATTATTATGGTTACCTCAACCACACAAGAATCTTCTTCCACAACTACTAATATGACCATTTATTATGCAAGGAAGCCAATGATTCATCACACTCAAAAACTCCTAGCCAAGGAAGCACCATTAGTGGAAATAACCTCACAAGAGTTACCTAGAGGGGAGTCCACTGATGAGGAGGTAGACTTTAAGAGAGTGAAAATATAGAGCCTCCCAGACTCGAAGGTTAAGGTAACATTGCATAAGTAACCATTAAGTGAGTGAAGACCCCCTCTAATTTCCATTACTCATATTGTTTATCATATTTCTCTTTCTATTGTTATTTAATTTGATCCTTATTCATTAATTTTTTCTATACTCCCTCCTCTCTCAGTCCCCAAGGTGGAGGTTTTTCCTATTCAACCCCTTGTTCAACTAGCCCTACTAATTTTAAAGGTAGAGGATATATCCTCTACCCTTACAGTTCCTATTTCCTAAGATGATCTTCCTCTAATTGCTCCTTCTAAATCCATTCATCCTATTCCTATTTCTATTCCTTCCACTAATGTTTCACCCCCCATAAAAACCTAGAAAAATGCCACAAAAAGGCAAAAGGAGTAGTAACAAGTTTCCAACTACATTTATCATTTGTATAGTTAAGTCTACTAGTTTTCCCACCTAATCCCTCTTAAGATATAATTGTGGTAACCACCAAGAAGGATGAAAAGAAGAAAAATATAATTGACATAGTCCATCCACTATGATAATATTTTGGAGTGGACTAGTCCAAAATCATCTGGCCTTCACTCCCTAATCCCCTTCTAAAGGAAACTCTAAGGCATACATCAAACTAGATATTAAGTGAGATTATAGCTTCAAATACTCAACCCACAAATCTAACCTAGTTAATCCTCTAAAAATGGGGAAAAAACATTAGTCAGAGGCTTCCAAAAGGCCTAATCTAGTAATTAGAAACTTTCTCAATGTAAGTTAAGTATTTTAAAAATCTATTGAAAGTGTACAGAGGGTCAGAAAGAGGAAGCTATAAGATGAGACTGGAAGAATAATTATAGCGGAAGAGAGGTAAGAAATGTTTACTTTATTTAAAAATAAGGATATAAAATCTGGTCAATCCCCATATATAGTGTATTTTCAATCCTATTTTTAAACATAAAAGGATACTCTAGTAGAGATACATGAAGAACATGAAATGATAGGGAGAAAACTAGATCAAAAATTGCAACAAAAAAGAGAACATCAATAAATTGTACATGTTCCAATCCAAATAGAGATGGATGTCCAAAGTTCTACATCAAGGTTGTATAATAATCTTGAGGCTATTAGCACAATGATGGAGAAATTTTTGCCCCATATAGTAGAGACCATAAAACTATTTAATTATTTAAAAATAGATGAGAATAAACTAAAAAAATTATTATTTTTACAACTAGAAAAGCATATGCACACTTAAACGTGATGGAACCATTAGAGGCTATCGATGCCCTCAACCTGGTAGTCATCAGGACACAAGAGGCTAGGGAGTAGAATAATGTGGCTGATACAATAATGCCTTAATACTCAGAACATGAAACTCACATCTAGAATATTTTGGATGAACTAAAGCTTTCATATGCCAAAGATTACACAAAGTACTTATCATCAGGGCCAATAGTGACCAGCTCTTACATCAAGATTCAAAAATTCAAAAAAAATATATATAGTGGAACACCTTAAAGGAAATATAATTTAAAATAAATTTTACTAGGAAAAATGTTATTGAAGTTGATATATTCATAACTTACTTCAAAACTACAAAGGTTGAACATGTTAGACTCATAGAGTAGGTAAACAAGGTGCATAGGCCTTTTCTCCTTAACATGGACATAATTAGATACTAGTATGATATCAATTATAAGTAATATCAAGATTTAGGAGAAAATAAGAATGTTGG
Source organism: Torreya grandis (assembly GCA_037957365.1). NCBI lineage: Eukaryota > Viridiplantae > Streptophyta > Pinopsida > Cupressales > Taxaceae > Torreya > Torreya grandis. The sequence goes on from JARHVA010006578.1 coordinate 859,828, forward strand.
CACTTCAATTCCAATTTAAACAAAAGCATCCACTTTAATTCCTCCATCAACCCCACTCATCATGAAATCACCTAGTCAGCCTTGAGTTACAGGCTAATTTTGTATGTATACATGTAAATTATACTTACTTTTGCACTTATAGTTTAAATACACTTAGAGAGTACATGTAAATTTACATAAAATATTTTTAAGCATGCACATGTTACATCACCTTACATAAACCAACTAATTTTAACATAGATGTAATTAGCTATGAGCATGTGAAACATGCAATTTTAAGGTTAAAATTAGAACTAAGGTTATAAATGCATCATATAACCATGATTTCACATGAACTTGGAGGATGAGGCATCCCTCCCCAAGTATATATATTTATGTAATTTTACATTAAAAAGGGTTGGAATATTTTTTAAAATACAAGAAAAAAAATTGATTGTCATGCAATTGTGTTGGTGATCTCTCCTTCCATTATTGTGATATTAATATTTTTATATTTTTAGTTGTAATAATATAGTAATCTAAAGTGTGCAAAAGCTATGGATAAATTCTAATTTTTTTATCAATGCATACTAACATTAGATGTGCATAAGATATTGAAAGTTAGTATATTTTATTAATTAAGTAATTAGTCCAAACTATGTTAATATTCTTAGTGTGTAGAAGTAATCTATTTTTAGTATAGTTTTCTAAGTGTGTGAAATATCTATCTTTGATGCCTTCTTGGTTTGATGTGTAACCTTCTAATTAAGGGTGTGCAAAAGAAAATCTAAAGGGAGAAACCTTTAGTTGAGACCATCAAGTCCCCTATATCACTCCTCCCTAGACTTTATAACTATGTTTTCTTGTGTGTGTGAAATAGATACAAGTAGTAAACACTAGTTTTGAAACCACTTTTCCACTAGGAAACTAGCATAGGAAGTAACCCTTTGAGATCACATAACCTAATTTTATACTTTACCCTTCCCTCCTTTTGAAGTTTTTTTTATTGAGATATACCCAATCTAGATTAGGTATCATCCATCCATCCCACTCACTTAGGTTTGATTTCTCTACTAGGATTCATTTCATTAAAAGAAAACCTAGTTAACAACTTACACACTCTACTTTCTATTCCACCATAAGGTTGTTGATCCCATACCTACAACTCATGTTATGGAGTGGAGTTTACCACCATTGATATCCTAAAACATTATAGGCTACCTCATTTAAATTTTGGATTATGAAGAAGACCCACATCAACATGAACAAACTTAGTAAAACTAAGCCATGAGGGTTCACAATAGTGAGTAGGGGGAGTATAGTACATAATTAAGTGGAATCATTGGCATAAACATGATGTAATTAATTACCCTATCAGTCTACAATTATATAATAATGTATCCTCTAAAATAAAACAAACCATTGAAGTATCTTAGTTGTATCTAAAAATAATGATATCACACATATATCTTGATGAATAATTCTTAACTTCTAAAAATTATCTCATAAAAAGATGTACATGTATTTCATATGTTTATAAATATCAACATGTTTCATGTCTATTTTATAAGTTAAATAAATCAAACTTACCAAGTTACCTAGAGTTACAAGTTATGAATATGTGCTCTAATACAAACATTTCATGTGCATAATTTCACATCACTGAAACACACATAAAAAATGATGATTTGATTAACAATGCACATTATGCATAACTTACACTCTCCATCATATAACTACATCCATGGTATGATATGTATAATGCATCTATAAAAAAATCACATGAATACAAGTGTGAAAATAATTTCATGGTCATTATGCAACCATGTTGATCCTACTTTTCAAGTTGATATACAATTGATTAAGCAGATCAAGTAGTCCATCAAATAGAGGTATGGTTTGATAAAAATATAAAAATGAATGTAATATGACTATGATTGACATATAGTTTAACAACCATTATTTCTATAATAGATAAATAATCCCTCACATTAATTTTCACAAACATGCATCAAGGTTTTAATCTCAAACAAATGATCTTAAGAAAAGAGTTTAGCATGGCTTAAGGCATGGATAAATATGAAACCTGATATATCCTATGACCTATACCTAATGCCCCACCTCAACATGGAAACCTATGTATTCACTCCTTAAAATTATGATCAGATGTAGTTATTCACTTTTATGAGTGAACCATATCCTTTAAAGGGTGTCATATCACTAAGGAACTGCCTATCAAATCCAATGTTATAGATAATAATATCATTATTCTAATTTTCTTATATATGCTCTATAAGTGTAAACATGAACATAAATTATATGATTTCATTATATTTTTATATTTATTCTCTTGACCTCTCATTCTGACATAATCAAAACTATTAAAATAATTCTTTGGTTTACATAACCATACATTATGGGGGGTTTACATAGCCTCATTGTCCTACTATATATTTAACCTCACTTGCATATTAAAGTGTATATCAGGATCCATAATAACATATATATTTACTCATGAAATAATAATTATTAATGTCTCCCTCTAGGGTCAAAAAAAGTACTAAATTCTTGATATAAATATATAAAGATGTAAACTATTTCTTGCATAGATTAAAAGTGGAATTAATGCTTCCATTTCACAAATGCATTTCATATCTCATGATCACTTGACAAGTTATATTTTACATTTTCAATATGTGGGAGAGAAAATTCACTAGGGTTATTCAATATTTATTAATGTCATGACCCTTAATTAATCTTGTTTTGAGGTATTATCATAATTTTCCAAGGTAGTCCTTATTATTTATAACACATAAAAAATAGAGGATTTTTTAAATGAACAATTAGTTTATAACTACTTTCTTAACATGCATGTGTCACCCAAATATTTACCAAGGTGTTAAACATGTGATGAATTCTCATGAAAAAGGAAGTTTTTATTATTGGTTATAATTCACCATGCCAATTACTATGATCACCGAAGTCAACTTTCTTGAGCATAATTAAATTATACTTAAATCCAAAAATAATAAAAATTATTTAATTTATATCCTAACGTATAGAAAAATAATGTCTTTAACCCTAATATATGTGGTAATAATCCCCACTTCAAAAACAAATACTTCAATTCAAATTGAACTAAACCTCTATGTTATTTCTAATGTAATCATAATTAAATAATTATTCTCCATATTTATCTAAAACATAGTAATTACTACTCTAATTCTAAATCTTGAATTTATACATAATTACTACTCTAATAGTAAATCTTAAATTTATATAAACAATTATCAAACTCATATCCCACAACTACTCTTATATCTTAAAAATACTTTATAAGCAAATAAAAAATATTTTATATACATTTTTTGTCGATTAGGGCCCTAGCTATATATTAACCCTTGACATAATAAATCATCATATTTTATTTTGTGCATCTTGACTTACACAAGTTATGCTAAGAAGTAGAGTAATTATAGGAGCTAGATGTCAAATGTAGATTCAATTAATTAAACCATTAGATAAATTTAAATATCTCAATTTACATTATGTTCATCTATTATGTATATTTTCTCTCAATATTCAGGTTAGAATAGATAATCAATTATTCAATAGAAAAAACAAACAAACCCCAATTATGTATAAAAAACCTCTTGAGGTTAACCTGTGAAGTACTAATTTACTAGGAGGGACACATATGTCCCTTATGAGGAATTTATTTTATATTTCCTAAAGGTGAAGATCATAATCTAAATTTTTATTAGTCTTTAATTAGTACATAGAGTAAAATATGCATTATTAAGAAAATTAGTGTTGTTCATTCTTCTTGAAGTGAAAATTTTCAATGACAAATGTATCTTGAAAAGTAAAACATGTTCGCTAGGTGACTCCTACATTCATCTTAAACATTGATCATTAACACCTTTTACTTCAAACATCTCATTATAGATTTTTATATCCTTGCAGTTATTGAAAAAAATTATACATATGATCTCAATATATACTAAAGCTAATTTTATTTACAATAAATTTATATCATATTACTGAAGCCTTCATTATAATAATTGATATAGTACCATGTTCCTAAGAAACTAAAAAATGAATTTTTCATAATTTAGGCTACCATATCATAATACTATGCTAGAAACTATAGTTTACTTTTCCCTCATTTTAATTATCATATGTGACATTTTATGATCTCTGATTACAGTTCCTACATGGCCTCTAATTTGAGTTTTTATTCACTTTATAGTCCCTAACATATAGTTTGTAACAAATAGGTACATGTAAGCATATATTTGGGTTTGAAAGGAGTACTTTATGATTAAAATGATCAATAAACATTTAGTAACCACCATATTTAATCTAGGGAGGAAATGCAGTCTTATCTCCTTGGTTGTTCCAAGATTAAAAGGTAACCAAGGTGTCTATCTAACACCATACCTATTTGGTTGATCAATCAATAAAAATTAAAAATGAATAAAACAAGAGTGTAGGTCTACCTTATCAATAAATATGAGTTAAATGATGAGATTATATTGAAATTATTACATAATTACAATGGTTATATTTATAAAAGCTCTCAAAGTTTAAAATTTGTATAATAAGCCTTGATTTGATATAGAAATTAATTAACAAATGTCAATTTATAGAAACAAAGTAAAGCTCATACATTCAAAATTTTATAAATTTTTATTCATTATATATTTGAAAAATCAAATTCCATATTAGACACTCATATTTATCTCTAATCAATTCTAGAAAAAAATCTTTTTGCAAACCTAAGAGAAACTCACTACCTTTTTATTTAAATTTCTCCTCATATTCTTTATATTTCAAATTAAAATGGATTAAAATATTCATAAGAAAACTATTTGAGATTAAAAATCTATATAGATTTTAGAATTTTTTAAGTAATAATTTGTCACTAGAATAATAGTGATGAAGATATTAAACTACAATTTAAATGAATATATCTTTTAAATGATGTAAACACACTGAGATGTTATTTGAAACTTCCATAATTATACATTATATTGAATCTTCCTAGATGTTAAAGAATCATTCTGATGACATTACCTCTTTCCACCATGGCATCCTTCCATTCTCTTCATCCATCCTACAAATAGTAATGTATTCCATATCTCACCATTTTTCCTCATTCCAAGAAGAATGTGTCCTATTAAATACCACCCTTCAACCACAACATTCAATTATGCAAGAGACAAACTTTTTAACTATATTGATGTAATTGGAGAGACTTTAATTATTTTAGATGGATTAAGTAATTTTTGAAAATGGTTTTTATTGGCTTGGAACTCCTTACTAACTCTTTTTTTGGAATGATGGCATAATCTATGTGCTCATGCATCACAATTAGTTCAATTTAATATATTTAGGCAATACTAGTCAATGAAGTAATTAATAACAACCAAATAAGGATCCTTTGTAGTTAAATTCAATGGCAAGCTTGACCATTCTCATTTCTCCCTATAAATACAACATCATTCATGTATTACTTAGCTATGACTAAATAATTTCATGAATGATCAATAATCAAGATACATAAATAATGTCTTACAACTAAAATTTTATGAATGTATGTACATTATATTCATATAATTAATAAATGAATGACCTTATACATGTGATCATTAAACCACATGAGGCATTCCCTTTGGAGTAGTTAAGGAAATGTTAGCCAATTTTAGCTCCCATAGGTGAGTCTAATAAATCTTTTTTTATATAACTCATTTTAACTTTCTTTATAACCATATAAAGCCTTCAAATAGTCATTTAAGATGGTCTCCATTTTGTGTTTATCAAAGTTTAAGGTTATTTTGGAAATTTTAAGGTAAAGTTGTTTTTATGTTGTTTAAACCTTCTAATATATTTTCCTTACACAAGTCATTAATCTCAATATAAATGGGGTTCTATTTTGATTTCTTAACATGTTTAGGGTGTATTTTGATGTTGTATAAGTTTCATGCTATGTCTAAGGCTAATATGTCACTTTAAAACTTTTGTATGCATAATTAAGATGTGTAAACTTATCAAAGACCATTTTAAAGCCCTAAAAAGTGGAAACCACATCAAAAAGCACTTGAAAAGGACTTTTGAGAAGGTTTACAATGTTAAGTTGGTAAGAAATTTTCATAATATGGAATTTCCAAGGTCATAAATGTAGTTATAGATTATAAAATGGTTAGATGTTATAGGTTCAACATCCAAAGGAAGCTAATCACTCTTGAGAGGGAAGTTCAGTCACTTATATGGATTTTGAGGGCCCATATTTAGGTGTAAATTCTTTAAAAGGTGTATTTTAATTTCCATCATGTCATATCCATGTTCGAGAATCTTGTACAAGTTTAAAGAAAGCAAAACTCACTTTCATTCTCCCATCAATCGCTTGCCAAACTTATAATGACTATTTTTAGATGATGGGTATGGATAGAAGAGAGAATGTTAGGTAAAAAAATATCATAGGTAGAGATGAATAACCTTGTCCCCTTTTAAATCATGGTCATATTTAGGAGTTTCATGAGCTAGGATTTATGAATAAACACTAAGAAAGTATGGTGGTATAAAACCCGATAAACTATGTAATACCTTAGTTTTATTCATGAAATGGTGTTTTGAATCTTGTTGTAATCATAATAATAATTTGAGAGGATATATTGGGTCTGAGAGGTCTCCACACATCACCACCAATTAAAAATATTATGCATGGATAGACCAAATGAGAAGTTGTAGATTGGTAGGTATGGAGAGAGTGAATGTTGCCTATAAAAATGGTATTATTGATTGGTTATGATCTTGAAGTGAGATAAAAATTATATATTTCACATTTTTACTAACCTCACACACCTTTCCCATGATCATTTAATTCCATACTCTTTCCCAAAGTGACTTTATTTCACTGAACCAAGAGATGGCAGGCCGATTTTAGTGGTTTGGATATCTCTACAGGTTTGGAGATGAATGTAAGACATTTTAAGGGTCCCATATATCTTCCTTAGATCCAATAAAATAATTAAAAAATTAAAATTTTCACTTTAATAACCCCAAGAATATAATCAATGCATGCACAAGCTAAAGGTGAACTTGCAATCTTCAACAGTGAAAGAGATAGGAGACATGAGCAACACAATATGTTGATGATGGTTGTATCAATAATAAAAAAGTTGTATAAGGTCAATAGGAACCTAAATTAAATCTTAAATACATTTTAATTATATCAATGTTCCAAGATAATAGTTGAACAATCCATACCCTCAATTTGTAGTCAAGATTGACTAAATAAAATGCAACATGACCATATAAGCAAGATGAGCATCTATAGATATTTTTGAGGTATTCAATAATATTTTGACTTGGTGAATAGATTTGGAAGATTAATTATGGATTAAAATAGATATAATTTTTTTATTACCTTCTGTATCACTTAGAACTCTTGAAACCAAATTATATTTACAATCACTTCCTAGGCATTTTGTAGATGGACTATGCATATTAAGTTAAAGATAAAAAGGGTTAATCAAGCCAACTTTAAAGACCATAAGAATGTAAATAATATCACCAAACATGAGATGCATGTATAAATTTACACAAACCCTTAAAATTATCTCAAGAATGACAATGAACATATATAAAGATTTAAGCCTAATAACCACCTACAAGCTGGTTACAAAATGATAGGAAAAAATGTCATATGGTGATGTGGGAGACATGATTAGGGTTGAGAAGTATTTTTAAAGGTTATTAGTAACATTAATAATATATATAACATATTTTATAAACCACCAAGGTGCCTAAAATTCCAAAAAAGAGGTAAAACTTCAAATATATAGTCATGTTACCTAGAAGCACATACATGCATGTTTAAGAGAACTGATTAGAGATGTGAGTGTTTGTTTGAAAAAATTAATTTTAAAAGAGTTTAATATATTTATAAAAATAATTCATAAGGAATAATAGGGTCTTAAAAAATGTTTTAAGATGATTGAAGGTAGTTTAAAGGTCAAAAATCCTAATTAGGCTTGGAAGCGTAGGTCATCACCTACATGCCTATGAGAGGAATATAAATAAGTGTTATCACTTGTATTTTCACCATTTGATGAGATTAAAATGATATCCTAATCAAATTTTTACAATTGAATCACTTATAGGATTGTGGGCAGCCTAAAGAATTAAGTGAGTCTCTAGATAGGGCTAGTTCCCTTGATGTACCACTTGACTAAACTACTACTAACTATTTGGGGTGGAAAGGGATAAGGATAAATGAAAGAAAACCAAAATTATAGAAGTGATAAACCAAATAATTTTGATGACTTCCAACCAATTGCATTCCACACTTGAGACCAATAAACCAACTAAAAGATACACTTTCCTAAATTTATGTCTTCTTCCATCAAAATTATCTTGTGGGGTCATAAATGATATGAAAGGTTAGGAGGACTAGAAAAAAGGTATTGAATTACACTAATGAAAATAATACTTAGTTAAATCATGAACACCTCTTAGAACACTTCACATAACTTACAATAAGAGGTTGAAAATAGGTGAAAGAATGAAGTACAATGCTAAGGAGTCCATAGTCTTCACTAAGTAAATTCTACATTCAAGTAGAGATCACTATGAATAGTCATGAGAGAGGTAAAAACTTAGTAATTTTACTGATAAAAATGTTTAAAATTGAGCAGGGCTTCACCTTACTTAGGTGAAACATCTAATATAATGCCAAAATGTCCAACTCTTATATATATATATATATATATATATATATATATATATATATATATATATATATATATATAATAATTTAATTTATCCATGCATGGAAATAGGACATGGGTTTAACCATGTTAATTCATGATAAAAACGTGTCAATATAAATCATCAAAGTTAGCCAAAATGACACAAAACTCCTCCTTTTGCATTAAAAACTACCTTCATGATTGGAGTTATTTGAGTGAATTTTAACTAATCCAGGGAAGGTAAAATGATTGAAATGGAAAGGGAGGATCTCATAAATTAATTTCCATGCATAGTCTTATGGAATCACTTGTTATAGATCCATAATCATCTATTGTCCTAAAACCAACCCTTCCATGCACCCTACACACTTGACCTCAAACTTGCCATCAGTTGTCCATGAAAATATGTGGGAGGAGTTTCTGACACTTTTAGAGATCATACATGTCTTTGGAAGCATCAGGGAAACATTAAAATAACTTTACTTGAATATTTTCTCCCTTCTCTCTAGCTTGTGCATTAGGCTAGTTTTGACTAGCTAAAAGTAAGGACCTGGTTGAAGAACTTATAGGTTTATTAAAGAAATGAAATGAATATTGGGAGTTATATTAATAGGGGTAATTTCATAAATTTTAAAAAAATTATGAATGTTTAAAATGGTTACCCAAGTCCTATAAGTTCTCCGAATCAAATTTCAACTCTTAACTTGGTCATTTGACCCTCCAAATGCTTAAATTCCCAAACTATTCTATGTGCACCAAGACTGAGTGTGGGAAACTCCAATGGTGGACCATGTTTTTCATTATTTAAAACTCCTTAATTGTTATATTATTATCCTTATATATAAAATTACCTCTTAATTTCATGGATGCCATGTTGAGATTTTCATTTTTCTATCCCCTCAACTCATTTTCTAAGCAAGTTCATGTCTATCTTACCTCTTGCCTATTGGGACCCTATTGTTAATGAAAAGGGGTCTAAAAACCTATGTAAACTTATTACACATTCCCTATAGATTATAAAGGTCATTATATTCATAGTGAAGGTGCTAAAAACTCACTTCATTATTATAACCTCCATGTATATACTTTTTATACTCTTGCCTAGTAGGAATTGAGCATAGTCTTTGATTGTGTTATCTACCTATAGGTGAAAATGAGGATAAGGAAAAGCATATAATGTCCTTTATATACTTATTTTTGGATAAAAATTTTCTCTTTATGTCAAAATTTACTTAAATCTACACTACTATCCTCTCCTATCACTTCTCAAGCATTCTATTCTCATACAGGAGTCCTTACTGCCTGACTGAGATGCTTCTTTGATAAACATTGCCTGTAGGTGAACATAAGGTCTAGGCTTGAAAAATGGTGTATATAACATTTGATATTTTTCAAATAAAATTTTATAAGTACTTTGGGTCCACTTTCTCACATCTTTTATCTCTTATTTACTATTTTATCCCCTCAAGCCTGCTCACTGTTTGCTTGCTTGGCTGTGAAGGTGAGTGCTTTATGTACAAGAGACACCTAGGGTACTTGTGAAACTTTAAAAAATCACACATAAATATAATTTTAATGATATCCATGCCATTTTTATATTATTTCCTCCACTTTAATCACTCCCAACGTTAGTGATTGAATTTTTACCCATTAAAGGTGTCAAAATACCATCTCATCTTTGCAAACTTGTAGATACTATTGTAGGTTTCTAGTGCATAATTTGATATGTTTGAGCCTCTCAAAAACCAATCTTCCTTGTCTATCTTGACTTCATAATTTTCAAGGATATTTAATTTCATAAGGGATATAATTTTTTTATGTTTATGTGCCTTAAAACATTTTGTAACTATGTTATATGATATCTAAAACATACCCTTAGGTCTCTATTTTCCCCTTTTAAGGTCAAAGGGCTTGAAATAGTCTTTTGACCCCCTTTTGAAGTTTCTACCTCCTTAAATATCAGACCATTCATTATAATAGGTTTTATATGATGTATTTTAACTCACTATGGCCTTAAAAAATGTATTAAACACTTAATTCACACTAAGAAAGGGTTTGTTATTCTCTATTTAGGTCACTTGTAGGTGACTATCTACACATATATGGAGAAAGTTTGACATGATGAATAATATGCAATGTTATCACCATTAAATGAATCTTAGGTCACTTAAAAGTCTTCACATTAATGTTCAAAACTTTTAAATGGATCCCAAAGACCATTATCCTAGTTTTCACATGGCTTCTTCTTCTCAAACACCTATGGGTGAGTATTTTCATGGTAGATAGTGAGAAGGTGTCTTAAGTGATTGCCCAATTTATCTTCTTTGTAATTAATTTGAAGGTTTGGTTCAACATTATCTAATATTTGAGGACACACCAATACCAAAAAAATTAAAATATACCATTTGATCATGTCATGTAGGTCTTAAACATATGATTTCCCACAGCTGGCTGTGAGTGACAATTATAGGTTAGACAAACAACCTGATCCTTGTGATAACCATCTCATGATTCATATTTTAATAAATGAAATGAGAGAACATGGGATGAAAAATATATTATAAACATGAGGAATAAAATATCACAACCCCCTGAATCCATTGGTAAATCATGAAGCTTCCATAAATGGTGAAACTGTCCATAACTCAAAAAATTGTATCCTCCTATAAATTGATATGGTTAGCTCATAAAAACCACTTGAAACATGGAACCAAGTGTGTGAATCATTATATTATTAATCTAAAAATCTTTTAAAGTAATCTTAGCAACCAATTTGTATGAACTTGCTTAGAATGAAGGAAAACCTAGAGAGTACACAGATTGATAGATAGTTTTACATAGTCCAATTTGAAAGGATGGTTCATGAAGCACACTTAACCAATTATAAAAATTATTATATTTATTTTAAGGTCTTTTAGTGTATCATATGCTCCTAGAATAATTCTACCTAAAACCATCTATGTTGACTATACCAAGCAATAACATACAAGTCACTTTTTAATGCCAAGAAAGAGGAGAAGAGAGATGAATGGTTTTGAGATAGAAAAGTTATTTTTATATCAAAAAAAATATTTATTTGAGTGTGTGGGAATTGAATATCTAGATTCACATGTTTCCTAAGTGTCACACTTCCCAAAGAGTTGTACAAGTGTCCTTTTCTTTTTCTTTGGCCAAAAAAACTACCTTTCATTTGAAAAACCTACCATTTATTCAGTTATGTAATATTTATAAGACTTATAAGGACACATTAGTATGACATCAGCTTTTTTAACTTGTATAAATCCCAATAAACTCATACAAAGCATTGAATGCACCATTTAGACCCCTCAAAATGACTTAAAATGATAAATAAACCTAGAAAATTCTTAACCAAAGATATTACAACATAAATTGAAACTAATTGAACTAATAAACACCTTATTCTGAGATATTATACCCCCTTATATTCCTAAAAATTAAGTTTTTTACTAGGGGTGCCCTATTTTGACCTAAAAGTCAAAATTGGTCAACAAGAAGTTTATAGATCTTGAGTATATTTGGTGAGTTCAAATCCTTAAGATATTATGAATATTGTGTGATAGTTTATAAAATCTCTAATCTCACTACAATAATAATAAAAGTTTCAAGAAAACCTAATTAGACCTAGAACCTCATTATTAACACCTATAGGCTGTAGGTAAGGATATAATAAAAAAGATGCATATCTATGATGAGCACAAGTATACAAGGTATGGATAGGATGTAATGGAAACTTGGTGAAGGTAAAAAATGTAAATTAATACATTTATAATTGAATAAATCCCCAAGCAAATTCACTAGGGTCAAATTTGCCTAATTGCCTACAAACCCTCACTTGGACTTATATAGGATTATTGACTAAATAGAAGGTTGATATATATAGAGGAACACCTTTAGATCTTGGTAGTGATGTTAAAGACCTAAATAGATCATATATAACTCAAAACAAGCATCAAAATAACATTTTAAATCCAAAACCTCTCTCTCTCTCTCTCTCTCTCTCTCTCTCTCTCAATCTTCACACTTAGGTCTATCAACCTAAGAGGTAGTCTTGAGTGGCTCAAAAATTCATGGACAATATGTATGGGAAATATTGGATATTGGAGGTGTTGAATACACTTTCACACTCTAATATTTAATCATTGGTTATCCCTGAAATGTCCTACATGTTATGAACAATCCCTAAGAGGATTGATCACTAAAAATCTTCTTTTCACCTTGAGAAGGCTCATTTTTTTGCTTAGATTTAAAAAGATGAAATGCATGGGAAATGGAGATACTATCCATATGAGGGGCCACTTGTGTACTAAAAAATTGTGGAATTGGTTAAGGTATTATGTCTATCACCTTTATGAATCATTGTTAAGATGATAGGCTTGCTTAAACCCTCTATAAACCCTTAGAAGAGCTTGATGGAGATATAAGTCATTATAACAATCTAAAATTACCTTGAATGACCCTATAAACACATGGATGACCTATGCACACATAATATCACCTTAATGAACCACTTGAATGAATAATCACTTGGAACATATGGGAGAAATGTACAAATATATGGCCTAAAAGATTGTCTTTTAAAGCTTGTTTGTAGGGTTTTGAAGTTTGCAATTCTTCCTGACTAGTGGTAGAGGATTATTTAGCCAATGATCTATGCAATAATTTAGATGACAATTCGGGTGATAGTTCTACCCCAATTGATGATGGAACTTCTAGGAGCCATAACTTCTACACTATAACTACAATTGACTCACTATTTAAAACATTGGAAATCTAAGAATGAGGAGAATGAGATGATATGGTATGAGATCCACTCAATGGTTTTTGACCCCAAAAAACCCAATGGAAGTGCCCCAAATTTCAATTTTAGTAATACATTCTAAAAATAGTAATTCTTTAAATTCTATATTATTTTAAATCATGGAAGTCAAACCACTTAATCCCCTTGAGATTGGTGACCTTCCACATCCTCTTCCTAATTTAAAAATGTGTATAAATGAAGATGTAACCTAAAATGGAAATCAGACATCTCTTCCCAGTGATAAGCATATAGTTGTATTGCGAACTTGAGTAATAAAACATCTCTTCTCATAAAATACATTTTTACTGTGTTATTTTTGTGTTCTTGAAATATCTATCAATCAAAACTTCTATGTTTTGGATCAGTGGTATCAGAATGGTTTATCTTGAGAGTGTATGATCCTGAGGATTAGGTTAGGCTACAATAAGTTTGGGTGGAAAATAATAGAGCTTCCAAACTATCCACCTATTTACTCTAAATGACTTCAAATGATAGATGACACTAAGATGTATGATCCTTTAAAGGACATGGTGAATGAATCCCTCCAATAGAAATAAGCATAGATGCTACAATAATTTTCCCAAATTCTCTAACAACACCTAATGGGAAATTCTGGCTCCTCATCTACACTTCCTAGCTCCTCATCCATGGAACATCCTTTTAGTGCCCCAACACCCTTCAAGGTTTAGGTGAATTTTGATATTCCTACATTTGAAGGCAAAATCAATGCTGATGCAGTATAAAATTGGTTGGATTAATTATATTCCTACTTCTCTATAAATAAATTCACTGATGGAGAAAATATCACTTTTTCTCTTTTGAAAGCATCATTACCCATGAAAAACTGGTGGGAAGTGTACAAAAAGAGGATCAATATAGATGAAATTAGCCTTGAGGTGGAACCTACCTAGGATTATTTCATGGAAGTGGCAAAGGAAGAATACTATCCCATTGGAGCATATGATGATCTATACATACAGTGGCAACAACTTTTCCAAGGTAAGGACTAATCTGTTCAAGATTACACAGACATTTTTCATTATCTATCTATAATATTGGGCATCCAAGAAAATGAGAAACATAAGACTCTCAAATATCATGGTGGACTATAATGATACATATGGGGGGAAATGGAACTCTTTAATTTGGAAACCCTCGATGAGGCATACAAGTTCATAGTGAAGATTGAGTAAAATCATGGAAGAAAGAAAATGAAGATTTAGCCTTCAAAATGGAAAAGTGACAAGGAAGGTCAAACATGAGGCCAAAATTGGAAGTAAAAGGAGTTTCAAGATAATAAACCCTAGAAGAGGAAGGTTGTAAAATGGTGTGATTGCCACAAAACTATAACTCACTCCTAAGAAGAATGTCGAGCCATCAAGTCACTGCTTTTTGAGTCACAATACTCAAAATCTACTACTCTGTCTCATACACAACCTACAATCAAAGAGGATGAAGAAGTGATTATAGATGTTGAGCTTGACACCATCATCACTTCATCATAGATGTACAAGGAAAGGCTAGATGACAAATAAATATTATTTCACTCCAAATTATGGGTAAAAGGTAAGCCTTTGTATTTCATTCTTGATAGTGGGAGTCAAAATAATTTAATATATGATAAAGTTGTGAAAAGTCTAAATCTATCCATGAAGCCTCACCCAAATCCATACAGTATTGGATGGTTGAGCCTAGGGAGAGACCTCTGTGTCACCCATCAGTGTCTTCTTTCATATTTAACAAAACCTTTCCAAGATGAAGTCTTAAGTGATGTGATCAATCTAGATGTTTGTGATGTACTCCTTGGTCAGCTATTCATGTATGATCGACATGGAATCGATGAATCATGAACCTAAATAATCACCATCAATCTTGGAACATGGAACTATAGGGTACTAGAGGTACCACCTCCCACATCTATCTCCTTGATCAGTGCCAAGAAATAGAAGAGATTAGTGAAGATAAAAAAATTCACTCTCATGGTGGTCAAACCACAAAAATCCAAGAAGGTCGATGTTGTAATCCTGACTACATAATCAACACAACAATAGAAGTAGATGGGACAAATGACAAGAGAATATGATGAATTATTCAAGTCACCCATAAGAGTTCCACTATATTGCCAGGTAAAACATTCTATCAATTTGATCCCAAGATCACCTTTGCCTAATAGTCCTATATATTGTAGATCAATTTTAGAGAATGATGAGATAAGTTAGATTCAAAAATTGATCTAAAATGGTCAAATCATGCCAAGCTCTTCACCTTGTGGCATCCTAATTATCCTAGCACCAAAGAAATATGGAACATGGAGGCTTTGCATTGACTATCAAGCCCTAAATAAAATCACTGTGAAGAATCACTACCCCCTCCCTAGGATTGGTGACCTATTGCAAAAACTCCATTGTGTGAAGTTATTCACCAAAATTGATCTCAAATATAGCTATCACCAAATTCCCATCGATCACACTGATGTTTAGAAGACTACATTCAAATCTAAAGAGGGGCTCTTCAAATGGTTGGTTATGCCTTTTGGCTTAACTAACGCACCTGTAACCTTCATGAGGATGATGGATGACATCATGTGACCCTTCACCAACTCATTCATGATTGTCTACCTAGATGACATACTCATCTATACTAGAACATGGGAGGAACATCTGCAACATGTTCATAAGGTGCTTCAAACTCTTTGAGATCACAAGTTGTATGCAAATATCAACAAATACACATTTGAGCTGAAAATAATTTAGTACCTTGGGTATGGTATGAATGAGGAAGGTGTCCATGTTGATATAGAAAAGATTCAATTTATTCAAGAATGGCCTATACTAAGGACCCTCATAGAACTTTGTAGCTTCTTGGGTCTTGTAAATTTCTATCACAGGTTTGTTCTTGGATTTTCACATATTGCTTGGTTACTAAACCAAGTGTTAAAGGAGGAGCTAAAGCTACATTTAAATGGGGTGAAATACAACAAAGGGAATTTGAGAATTTTAATAATATACTTTGCTTAGCCCTTATTCTTACCTTGCTAGATTTTCATCAACCTTTTAAGTTGATGACAGATGTATCTGAACATGCCATGGGAGATGTCATCATGCAACATGTCCATCCTATTGCATATCATAGTGAAAATTTCACTAATATAGTCAAGAAATATCTAATGTATTATAAGGACCTGTATGCCATTGTGCAAGCCTAAAAATAATGGAAACACTACATCTTGGGGAAAGAGATGGTCATCCACACTGACCATAGACCATTGGAATTCATCTAGACACAAAGAAAACTATGAAATGATAGGCAGCAAAAGTGGGCCACATATCTACATCAATTCTATTTGATACTCAAATACAAAAAGGGGAACTCAAATACGTCCATAGATTATCTAAGCTATCCACTAATTACTACAATCACAATAGTTCTTGACTTGTGCAGACATGAGACTACCATTTGGGGTGCTCTGGATGAAGCAAGTCCTACCTTTACTGATAAATATTAGGTGATTCAAAAAGGTAAACATGTTTTTGATTTCCATTTACAAGATAATTTCCTCTATCATATAGGGCACATCTGTGTTCTAGTTATAGAGCAATAGAAGATGATATGGGAAGCACATTTTAGTAAGATAGTTAGACAATTTGCTATAGAAAAGACATTGGTAGTTCTTCAAAAACACTTATCCTAGCCCCATATGTGAAAGGATGTGGAAAGGTATCTCAAATATTTCACCCCATGTGTGATAGCTAAGCCAACAAGTAAGAAGTAAGGATTGTACTGCCATTTTTAGAACCAACCAAGCCTTGGGAATCTATCTCAATGGATTTTCTCTCAGGTTTGCCCACTTTAAAACATGGTAAGGACTATATTTTTTTTGTAGTTGATCATTTTTTTAAAATGGCTAACATGATTTCTTGTAATAAAAATATATCTACTAAAGAAACTACTAAACTATATTTTTGTCATATATGGCTCCATTTTTGTCTCCCCAAGGCCATTGTCTCATATTAGGATAGTAGGTTCCTGAGCATCTTTTGGTCCACTCTATAGAAGATGATGGATACCAAGATGATGAATTCCACAACCTTCCATCCATAGACTGATGGTCAAATAGAGGTGGTGAACCACTTGATTATTCATATGATTTAGATGTATCACTCTTAACATCCATGCACATGGGATGAGGGACTTCTTTTCATACAACATGGATATAATTGAGCCATGCACATCTCAACTAAGCATAGTCCATTCCAAGAATGCTTTAGTTTCAAACCCATGGCACCAATTGATATAGTTATTCCATTATCCATCATGGAATACACACCTCATGGAAGATTTGAAGTAGCAAAAGCAATAAATTTCATTGAATAAATACAACACATCCAACATCAAGTTCATGATATCTTGGAGAAGATGAATCAGAAGTATAAGAAACACCATGACAAACATAGGATTACACACCATTTTATTGTGGGTGACAAGGTTTAATTATGACTTCAAAAGGAATGACTTATAGGCCACACAGAAAAATTCAGCCCCTGTGATATGGTCCCTACATCACCAAAAAAGTTGGCAAAAATGCTTTTGAGTTGAACCTACCAACCTACCTTGGTCTGCATCTAATATTCAATGTGGAGCTCTTCAAACCATAGCATCCACCTTTATTGGACACTTTAGTCATAGTAGAACAACTAGACATTGATGAATTTAATCCACAAAATTTTGCTCCAATGGAGGAGGATCATATTGTGGACACCTAGATGAAGACAATAAGATGACGCTCTATTCTACTTTATCAGGTGGTCAAAAGGGGTGAGCTTAGCCACCAAGGTGAGTGGATCATAGAGAATCAAATTAAGACATAAATTCCACACCTGATGAGGAATATTAATTTAATGGGGACCATTTCTTTTCAAGGTGGGAGGAATGATCTAGGAAATAATTTAGGTGATAATTTATGTGATGGTTCTACCCTAATTGATGATGGAACTTTTGGGAGCCATAACTTTTGTATATAGCTCTAATTGACTCATCATTTGAACCATTGGAAAGCTAAGAATGATGAGAAAGTGGTGAGATGGCATTGAGATTTTCTACATGTTTTTTACCTCCAAAAACCCAATGGAAGTTCCCCAAATTTTAATTTTAGTAGTGCAGTCTTAAAATAGTAAGTTTCTAAAAAGAGTAATTCCTCAAATTCTATATTGTTTTAAATCATTAAAGTCAAACCACTTAATCTCCATTCATATTAGTGACCTTTCACATCTTCTTACTACTTTCAAAATTTGTATAAATTAATATGTAACCAAAAATTGAAATCAGACTTCTCTTCCTAGAGATAAGCATAAAGTTGTATTGTGAACTTGAGTAATAAAACATCTCTTCTCAGAGAATTTATTGTTACTATGTTATTTTTGTTAGGTTGTGGAGCTAAAAGCTTCACTGGTGTAAATGGAGGAGGATGCTGAGTTGCAAAGCAATCGATGCCGGTCTGATCAATTGACGTCGGTCATATACAGGGTGTAGAGCAGCCGACATCAGCAGGGATCAGTCGACGTCAGTCATCCCCAGTCAGACAGGGACCGACTTTGGTCACCTGTGCATTCCAAAACTATTTGTTGAATGAACAGTTAGTTAGTTGAATGGCCAATTTGCATGTTGAAGGCTAATTATAGTCTTGAGTTGCGTGTCTAATTATTGTAATTAAGAAAGTCTAATTATTGTTTACATGAGGTCTATTTAAGAGACTCATGGGTTGTATTGTAATTAAGGCAAGAAAATTATTTCTTCCAGTTGTAGGATCTTGGTTAGTAGGTGTGCAAGGCCACATTTAGAGATCTACATGGTAAGTAGGATTAGGTTGATTTGTAGGTTGTTGCAATATTAAGGAGATCTACTTGAAGTACTTTTGAGTGCTTGGTACTAGTAGTGTTGAGACTGACTGGTTGGAGGTGAACAACAATTCTGTGTGTGAGTTGTTTGTTGGGACCATAGTTGAGAGAGAGCTTTGAGGGAAGATTACTGAAAGTCCTAGAGGTGTGGGAAGCCTTAGAGGTGGAAGAAGAAGTGGCATCTTCTTTATTGTATTTCCTTCTAAAGATTATTTAATACAAGAGTGAGTATTGTCTCTCAAATTCTGTGTTGTTTTTGATTCTAGTTACTTGTTGCTTCTAGTTTAATTCCACATATTTAGTTGCATGGTAATCAGTTATGCTTCCTTGGGTTCCTAACAGTTTGTATCAAAGCTAAGGTTGTAGGAAGCAGGTTTTGTGTTTGATTATAGGTCACTCTCAGGGGTTTCTGATTGAGTGGGAGTAGCAATGGCAGAAGAAAGTAAGCTAAGGATGGAGAAATTCAATGGC
The DNA here is from genome assembly GCA_037957365.1 of Torreya grandis. Taxonomy (NCBI): domain Eukaryota; kingdom Viridiplantae; phylum Streptophyta; class Pinopsida; order Cupressales; family Taxaceae; genus Torreya; species Torreya grandis. Next base: position 879,747 of record JARHVA010006578.1, read on the forward strand.
ACGAATTATCAATTATGGAGGATGCAGATTGAAGATTATCTATATCAGAAATATTTGTACTTACCATTGGGTGGGGTTGCATGCAAGCCCCTAGATATGAAGGATGAAGAATGGGAGGTTTTTGATCAGAAGGCTCTGGGATCTATAAGGTTGAGCCTTGCATCGTCTGTGATTTCCAACTTATCACAGGCTAAGACAACGATAGAGTTGATGGAATCTTCAACAAATTTGTGCAAAAAACCCTCAACTTTGAATAAGGTATTTCTTATGAAGCAGTTATTTAATTTGTAAATGCAAGAAGGTGGATCGGTACATAGTCATCTTAGTGATTTCCATGATTTGGTAAACCAGTTAAATTTAGTCAATATTGTTTTTGATGATGAAATTAAGGCTCTCTTAATCTTATGCTTATTACCTAAAAGTTGGGAGAGTTTGGTAATGGCAGTTAGTAATACTGCGTCTGCTTCAAAAATCTTAAAAGTGGATGATGTTGTGAGTGTAATCTTTAATGAAGAAATTCACAGAAAAATCACGGGTGAATCATCAAGGAATGCTTTGAGTGTTGAAAGGAGGGGAAGGCAAAGAGAGAAGATCAAGCAAGGGAGATCAAGGTCAAAGATAGGTAGGAGATCTAGATCCAGGCCCGGTAGGAAAATCTACTGGAAGTGTGGAAAGAAAGGACATGTAAAGAAAGATTGTTGGTTGGTTGAAGATCAGCAAGAAGGAACTAAAGAAGTAGGTGTTGCAGGTATTGTTGCAAGTATTGTTGGACAGGATGCTCTGGTATGTTCCTTGGATAAAGTGGAATCTTGGGTTTTATATTCTGGTGCCTCTTTTTCATGCATCCCCAAATAGAGAATTTTTTCATGAGTATGTCCAGGGAGACTTTGGAGAGATTTATTTAGGGGATGGTAAGCCTTGTCAGATGGTTGGCAAAGGGAAAGTGAAGCTGAAATTGTAGACGGGCAACACATGGGTGTTGAAGGAGGTCATGCACATCCTAGTCCTAAAGCAGAATTTGATTTTTTGTAAGAAGTTTGGGTGATGAGGGATGCATAATAACTCTCACAGTGGACTCTTGGAAGGTTACCAAGGGTGCACTTATTTTAGCAAGGGGTAAGAAAGTAGGTACTCTTTATCTAT
>JARHVA010006579.1:0-105000 GCA_037957365.1 Torreya grandis
CCTGCATACCAGGTGTCAAGAAAAAAATGCGACACCGAGGTTGGCGTCCCCTACTTCGACCTGAACTCAACCAATGAAGAGGCATGAACACAGCTACTTTGCTAGACATCCCACTAAGCATGCCACAACTGGCTGGTAAACTAACATAAAAAAAAGGTGAGGTGTGTTCTCCTCCTCTTCCCCACACAGAACACATTTTGAAGGGCCGACAAAGCCTCTCTTTTGAATATTCTCCCACATCAGGCACTGGTTCCAAGCCAGTGACCATGCAAAACAATTACACTTCGGCCATCCAAAGCTATTCTAGGCCCTTCGCCACCAAGGAACCTCCCCATCCATAGGAAAATTTTGTTTAATTAGCACCTGGTAACTCAAAGAAATAATATATTTACCTCTGGGGTTTGGGAACCAGGCAACTCATCCTCTCCCCTAAGGGTGCTAACAGTTATGCTCAGCCAGGATCAAAAACAAATTAGTGCAATCCACGTCCATATCTATAATCAGCCAATCTGCCCTTCCCTTCCACCTCACTAATGTTAGCTGGTCCTGGGAAATATAAGCTTTGAAGTCGCCAACACTATCCCAGCCGGCCTCCTTGAATCTCTGGGCAAGGGCAGATAGATGCAGATATTGTGAAACAATAGGGGCATAGCCATCCCAAGAATCATCCCAAAATTTGGCCTTCCTCCCACTTTTACAAATCCAAAACAGGGCCCACTTAATCAGGGCCGCTCCTTTCTTGAGTGTATCCTAGATCACCGACCCCCTCCCCAATAAGCCATACCTAGGGAGATCCTCTTGGGAGGTGCCTGGCATATACTTATGGGATAAAATTTTGGCCCATGTCCTGCTTTGTTCATTACACCATCTCCAATACAGCTTTGCTGCCATAGCCGTGCCAGCAAGCATTGACTGTCTAAGCCCCAAACTACCAAACTTCTTCAGAGTGCAAACAACATCCCCATCGAATTAAGCTCCACTTGGTCATAGATAAATTATCGGCCCACAAGAACTGTCTAGCCATGACATTAAGATATTTTATGAAACTAACCGATGCAACCTATAGCATACACCTGTAGATAGGAAGGGCTTGGACCACAGACTGGATCAGCTGGACCCTACCGGCAAAGGAAAGCCACTTATGACTCCAATGATTAACCTTGGACTTGAATTTTGTTTAGAATCCCTTTCCAAGACTCCTTGGCTAGTCGACTCGTAGAGATGGGAATCCCCAGATACAAAATTGGAAGGCTTCCAACCTAAAATCAAAGGATGTCCCCCAATTCTTTGACAAATAGCCTGAGGCGTGTTGAAGAAGGAAAATGGATGACTTCTCCTCATTAATCATTTGTCTTGAAGCTGCAAAATATGCATCCAGGCACCTATGAATATTAATGGCCTCCTGTAAAGTTGCCAAACCCATCATGGCCACATCATCTACAAATTGAAGATGAGAGAGAACTGGAAGCCCTCCTCCCCATCTCCAACCATGTATCACACCTTCACTGGTATACTCCTTCATTCTCCTCCCTAGCCCCTCAGCCAGTAGAAGAAACAAGTAAGGGGAAAGAGGATCACCCTGCCACATTCCTTGTGTTGCCCCGAAGAGGCTCAAATGCTCACCATTGATCAAAACAGAGAATGAGGTCAAAGTAACACAACTCATAACCCAACTAATCTAGCCTTTCTCAAAGCCAAAAGCTTTCAGACTCCTCTGTAGAAAAGGCCATCGAACCCTATCGTATGCCTTGGACATATCCAACTTAATAAACATAGCCTTCTCCTTTGACTTGGTCATGGAATGGATAGCTTCCATAGCCACTACAATCCCATCCAAAATCTAACCGCTCCTCCACAAAGCCACTTTGCTCCTCTGAGATCAGCCCCTTCAAACACCCCTTTAACCTTTCGGCAATCAGCTTTTGAAATAATTTTGTAAATCACATTACAAAGAGAGATGGGACAGAATTTGCTGAAGTGGTCAGCCCCTTCTTCCTTGGGGATAAGCGCAAGGAAGGTAGAGTTTAAGGCCTATAGCATCTGTTTGTTCTCTCGAGACTCTTGAACAACAGTGAATAAGTCATTTTTGATAATCTCCCAAAACTCCTGGTAAAATTCAATTGAGAATCCATCCAGTCTAGGAGCTTTCCCTTTCTTCATCATAAAAACCATTTTCTTCAGTTCTTCAGTGTAATAGGCTTCATCAACTACACCTTCATATTTGGAGTAACAATAGATGGAATGCTAGATAATATCAGTTCCTCTACCACCTCATCCCTTAGCCCATTATCATGGAAGAGGGAGCTAAAATACTATTCTGCCTCCTTATAAATGGCCCCAATAGAATATACTAATCTCACCCCTTTCCATCCTCAGAGAAGTGATCACATTACCATGATGCCTTGCTTTGACCGAATTGAAGAAGAAGGCCGTGTTCCTATCCCCTTCTTACAGCCAATCAATCCTAGCTTTCTGTTTCTAGAATATTTCTTCTCTCAACTCCCATTCCTCTAGCGCTTGGGTAGCCTTCTCCTCTTCCTTCAGTAGAACCTCAGACAATCCATCCTCTCTGATCGTTCTAGTAATGTCATTCAGCATCTGCTGCGCTTTCCTTTTTCTCCTGAAAAAAAGTTTCCAAAAGTCTGCTTGTTCCACCTTTGGAGCTGGTATTTCACATACTGAAGGAGTTTGGCAAATTCATACATTGCCATAACCCATTGCTGGATGTCCCTCCTTCCAACCAATCAGTAACATAATTAAACAAATCCTGATCTCTCAACCACATGAGCTGAAATTTGAAATGAAGTTTCTATTACCTATGAGCCAAGGAGATGGTTAACTGAATTGGCCAATGATTCGACCCTTGCCAATCTAAGATCTCAAAGTTCAGAATCCATCGGCCGCCCACCCAAAATTAGGAAGTAATAAATCTGTCAATATGCTCTACAATACAATCATCACCCAACCACCTATTATTCCATGTGAATCTACCATTTCTTGGCTTAATGTCCACCAGGTTAAATTCCAAAATCTTATCCCTGAGTAGAAGAGAGGATGGCTCCACTCTAGTGTTACCTCCCCTTTTTTTTGAAAGGTCTAATATCGCATTGAAATCGCCTGCTATGATCCATGGATGGTAGGGATACTCATGTCAGAGCACCTGCAAGTTATTCCACACACATTTGCTTACCTTGCAAATCATTAGGGGCGTATATGTTCATCAGAATAACATACTCTCCCCGAATCTGTGCTCAAAGCAACCATAGATATTACACATCTGAAGATGATCCAAGCTATCGGTTGTACTCTACGAGGATTCCATAAATAGGCTAATCCTCCTACTATTCCCGTGAGCTCCAATACACTGGCATAAACCCTGCCTCTATAGCTTAGGTGCTATATCCAACATCTTTTCCACAGAAACTTTGGTTTCCTGTAGAAATAGAATATCAGGACGCCTACTTCTAACTAATTTCCTGAATAGCCTTTTGTCTGGGGCTGCTATTCAAGCCCCTCACATTCCAAGAGATTGTAATCATTTCATGGGGTTCAAGAAGTGCTCATCTAAGGTCTTGACCGACCCAGATTCCACCAAATTCTCCCCAATCATTTTTAATCTTCTCCAAATCCTTTCTCCTTACCTGCCTTTACCTCCTTTATCTGTTGCTCCCCTTCTTTCCTTCCTTTTGAAGAATTCCCAAACAAGGAGGTGTCTTCCCTTTCTTCTCCCCTCCTGTAGCCGGTTGAAGTGTTGACAACCTCTCAACCTCTAAGTCCTGATTCGCCTCACTTGTCACTACTATCAAAAGCTGCCCTTCTCCTTGCTCCTCCAAAATCATTGGCAAGGGGGTTTCCTCTACTTGTTTTACTAGAGAAGAGGAGGCCTTACCATCCAGTCCAATTTCTCTACCTAATTGCTCTTCATTAAGAAGACCAGGATGAATCTCCTGTTGCCCCATTTCTTCCAAAATCTCAAATCTGTTAAAAATATCTTCCTCTTGCCGCTCCTTAAAGGACCGCTTATGCCCTTTGCTTCTACTCTGGGACTTAACCTACACAAAACCCTCCCCATATTTATCCCCACCTGCCCCACTTTTCTTCCTCTTGTCATCAGATGAAACATACTTCTCTTGAGGTGAGGATGAGTTCTATTGTCCTTCCAGTTTCACCTTTGGGCATCTTCTAACCAGATGTCCGTACCCATGGCATAGACGACATCTAAAGGGCAGTGTCTCATAATCTAACTACTGAACCCAAGAATAAGATCCTGCACTCATTTCTATCACACCTGGAATAGGCCTACTTAGGTTAATTTCAACACAAATATGAGCAAAGGACATAATTTTCTTACCCATGGTTTGTGAGGATGACCCCACCGGTTTTCCAAGCATCACAGCAATCATTTGTAAAACATCCTCCCTGCAATATTCAATCGGTATTCGAGGGAGTCTTACCCATACTGGGACCCTATTAGGCAACTCCTCAGAGGGATTGAATCCCGTTTGCCAAGGCTTCACAAAGAGACCTGCCTGGTTGTAGAAATACGGGCCTCCCTCAAAAACTTAGTTTTTGTCAGCTAGGCAATTAAAAATGACCATGAAGAAGCTATTGGCCAGCAACACTACTTCCATCTCCCCCTCTGGCTCCCAAACTCTTCGAGCCCAATTTTCCAAGAAAGGCAAAGAGACTTTCAGCTCCAAAAACTTACAGTATAAAGAGTGTTTGGAATAGTATTCCACATCCTCTGCAATCATTTCAAACAAAATAATAAGCTTAGGTCGCTCCTCACACTGCTCCAGACATCCATTAATTTTTGAAATTCTTGAGCCTCCCACAGCACCATTGCCTTGCAAACCTGCATTCTAACTTGCCCCATACTAGTCTTTAAAGCGGGCATCCTGCCTCTGGGAATTATTACCTACCACTTCCTTGAAACTCCTTTCCCCCCTGAGTTTATTTTGTTCACCCAGTGCCATCCCTTCGTTTCCGCATTAACCACCACCTGCCCTTCACTCTCAGACCAACCTCCACGCTTACCCACGCTCCTCTGACCAAAGCTACGTACCCACAGCAAATACGTCCCAGCAGCTAGGGCATAGTTGCCCTAGCTTGATGTCAAGTTGCAGAGCTCGACCTATAAATTTAATCAAATTTTGAATTATAATTTTTTAGATATAATTATTTTAATAAATACCCATTTTATTTGCTCAAATAATTAGCATACTTTGATTGACATATAAAAATTCATTTCTCTGCTTGATTGACCTCTATGCCAAGAAAATATCTCATGAGTCCCAAATCAATCATCTCAAATTTAGTTTTTATGGCTCCCTTAAATGATTCAATTGACAAATTGTTGGTAAAAATCAAGTCATCCACATACAAATATACTATCAAGACTTTTCCTTTGTCATTCACTTTGAAATACAAATTTGTTTCATTGCCAAATTTTCTAAATCCATTTTTTACAAAATATGAATCTATTCTGCTATACTAAGCTCTAAGAGTTTGTTTCAATCCATATAAGGCATTTTTCAAATTGTAAAACTTGTGACCTTCTCCTTGAAATTAATAACCAGGTGGCTATTTTATATAAACTTTTTATTCTAAAATACCAATCAAGAATGTTGATTTGAAGTCCATTTAAAAAACCTTCAAACTATTTTGAGCTACAATAGATAACACCATTCTAACAATGTCAAGTCTTGTTAAAGGTGTAAATGTTTCATTATAATCTATGCCTAGCTATTTTGTGAAGCACTTAGCTACTAGTCTTAATTTATGTTTTTCAAATTTCTCATTTACATTAAACTTTGTTTTATAAACCCATTTTAATTTAATCACATCTTTTCCTTTAGGAAGTTATACAAGATCCCAAGTTTGATTCTTTTCAATTGACTAAATTTCTTCATCCATGGCTACAATCCAATTATTATTTTTAATTGCATCCTCAAATTAAAATAGATAATTTTGTGTTAGGAATGCAAAATCCAAACATAAATCCATGTTTTTAGCTTCTATTGACTCTTCATAAATTTATTTTAAACTACAGGTCTTCTTTGAAGTGTTTATAGACCATGATCTCAATAATGCAAGTGTTGGATTAGATGTTTCACTATTGTTATTTCTAGCTTGGGTAGATGGATTTGGAGTGACTGGTGCCTTAGAAAGTATTGTAAGAATATTTTCTTATAGATCTTGAGGAACATTTGCTTGTGTATAATCTTCTACCATCTCATTTTCATGTGGTATGCCTATTGTAATTGTATTTGTTTTGTCAATGCTTCCATCCCATGATTCTTCTTCAACAAAGTCTACATCATAATTGATTATTACCTTCTTTGTGATTGGATTGTATAAATTGTATGCCTTAGATTATTCACTATATCCCATTAAAATACACTTTTCTTCTCTATTATCCAACTTCCTTTTCAACTCTTGTGGTATCAAAGAGTATGCAACACATCCAAAGACTCTCAAATGTGAGACATTATGTTTCTTCTTTCTCCAAACTTTTTATGCTATCTTATTAATCACTACTTTTGTTGGAATCTTATTTAAGATGTACACCGCACATGCAACTGCATCAACCCAATATTCATTTGGAAAATGCTTAGCTTTTATCATGCTTTGTATCATTTCCATAATTATCCTATTCCTTATTTCTTTTATTCCATTTTGTTGAGGTGTATATCTTGTTGCGATTTATTTTTTTATTCCATTTACCTTGAAAAAAATTAGAAAATCATTTGATATGTATTCACCACCTTTATCGGTTCTTAATGTTTTGATATAATATCTATTTTTATTTTCAACTTTTGACTTGTACTCCTTAAAAATATCAAACACATCTGATTTGTATTTCAAGAAATAGACCAAAGTCTTGTAGCTGAAATTATAAATGAATGTCAAAAAAATATAGATTTCCACTTATGGATGGCATTTGCATCGATCCACAAAGATCTAAATGCACTATTTCAATTGGATGTCTTGCCTTATAAGATTTTTCAACTAGAAATTTTTGTCTATGTTGCTTTGCAAGTATGAAACTCTCACAATTTGTTTTAAGTGGCTTTATTGGTGGCAATCCATATACCATTCTTTTTCTATACAACAACTACAAACATCTAAAGTTTAAATGTCCAAATTTTATGAGCCATAACTAAGATTGATCCTTCAATGAAATTTTAAATGATGCTTCAGTAATTGTTTGCAATCCTTGAGGTTTTAGAAATATTTCACTTTGGATCTTTAGAGGAAACATTCTATTCTTCATCATTTCAACTTCAATCAACTTGTCACTTGATTTCTTGTCTAAAATCACACATTCGCCATTCTCAAAGTATATTCTATGCCCTTTTTGCACCAATTGACCAATTCTTATTAAATTATGTTTCAATCCCATAACATAGTATACATTAGAAATATATTTCTTTTCACTTTATTTTGTTCTTATGTTAATTGATCCTTTCCCTATGACTGATACTTTGTGATTATTTTCCAACTTTACTTCTTATTTTATTGAATCATCCATTATTGCAAGCAACTCTTTACTTCCACTCATATCATTACTACACTCACTATCTAAGAACCATACTTCCTTTGAACTCTCTTGTGCAACATTACATGTTATCAACATTATGTTTTATTCACTAGTGTTGGTTTGGTTTTCATTTGTAAAATTTGTCTTTTGTTTATTCATATCATATTGCCTTTTCCTACATTCAGATGTAAAATGCCCAAATCTTTTATAATAATGACATTGGATGTTGGATTTTTCATACCTTTCTCCTTGATGATGTCTTTGAAAATGACTATTGCCTCTTTATTTTGATGGTATGAAAGATGTATATGGGTTTGATATTGGTTTGCTTTCAAATTGATGAGATTCCTACCATCTCTTAAATAAAAATGACCTCTACCTCTGCTGTAATTTGATCTTCCTCTTGTTTTATTGATTGAAATTTGAGTTTTGAATGCATTCTCTAATGAAGAAGATCCTAAATGGTTTAGTCTTTGCTCATATGATAATAATGACCCCATTAATTCATCAATTGATAACTGAGATAGATCCTTAGATTCTTCAATGGCCACTACAACTGAATCAAATTTTTAGGTAAGCTTTTGAATATTTTATCTACAACATTTTGATCTTTCATACTTTCACCATGATTTCTAATTTGATTTAAAATACCCATTACATGTGTAAAAATGAATCTATATTCTCTGATTCCTTCATTTAAAGATTCTCAAAATCTCTCCTCAATATTTGAAATTTACAAGTTTTAACTTTGCTTTTACCTTGGTATGTTGTTTTCAGGATTTCCCATGCTTTCTTTGACCTTGTAGCAATGGCAACACATTGAAATATTGAGTCCTCCATGGCTTTTTGAATGAAAAATAATGTTTTAGTGTCTTTTTTCTTATTTTTCTTCAATAAATCCTTCTTTGATTGTAACAATGCTTGATATACCTATTGATTTACTGACTCAGGGAACCCATTTTCAACCAAATCCCACACATCTTGTAATCAAAACAAGGCTTTCATTTTTATGTTCCAAAAATTATAATTTTTGACATTAAAAATTGGTATTTTGGGTTGTGTTATACTTCCACTCACTCCTAACATGGCTTCTCTAAAAATAATCTCTTTTTACTTTCAGATGTGAGTTTATCCTAGTTTTTAAAATATTTGTTTTAGCAATCTCTACACCTTAATTTTTGCTCTTTTTCTCGAGAATTTAATAATTTATCTCTATTCTGCAAGATGATGGCTTTGATACTAGATGTAAGAAATTAATAGTTGTTGGAAGCTTTGATAACAGTTGTTTGATGCAAACACATAGAGAAAAATAGAGAAAATACATAGCAATTTAAATATAAACATAGAAATTCAAACACAAAATTGTTTACTTATCATTGATCTTCTATTGCTAAAACTGATACACTTTTAAATCTTCTTTTGGAAACAGAGTTGTGCTACTCTATTCTCCTATATACATTTATCTACTGGTTACAAAGTAAAAGGCATGATATATATATATATATATATATATATATATATATATATATATATATATATATATATATATATATATATAGTAATGCTATATTATTTAGAAAATAGAGTATGGAATGACGTAGCATAGAAATCTCTCAAAACATGTATAAGGAGAGATATAAAATGAATTAATTGAGTTAGATGGATGCAGCTAGAGGCATATGAACAACCTTAAAAAAATTAAAAAAACATTTAATGAAGAGTGCTATGTTGTGATAGTGACAGAATGAAAATTAAATATTCAGCTGAGATGGAAAGTACATCCACCAACAATGTGCAACTTTATAACTCTTCTCCTAGGTGGTGAGAAAAAAGTAATGATAATGTGGAGCTTATTGTTCCACATATGGATGAGCCTTTCATTCATTTGATAAAGATTGCCTTTCAATTTGATCGATGGCACCTACATATGAGCCTTTCATTCATCTGATAAATATTGCCTTTTAGCTTGATTGATGGGACCTGTTGGGGATGATAAGTGGATAGTGGGATTGCCTTGCCTTTGTTAAAAATTTGAAATGATTATAAGGAGAAGGAATTGAGAAGAAGTGAGGTGGTCACCAAGAACAGGAAAGTACTTATCCAAAGTGTTGAAAAGCTTGCAGATTTGAGGGTTGTAGATTAATAGTTTTTTTTTTTTTTTTTTTTTTCATTATTTTTTTCGGAAAATACTCCAGGGCCTTACCCATTCAAAGCAATTTAAAAAATTATTTGGCCTGGATTATTTTAATACTTTTCCATTTGTTGGTCTCTGCAAATATACTATGCATTACAAAATGTTTACATCACTTTAACTTAAATAGACAAGGATGATAGAGTTTTTCTACATGGGATAAAATAATGAGAAGTGAGATTTTTTTCCATGCGTTTCGGGAAATCTTGACTAGTTGAAAAAAAATTACTATAATAAGATATTGTGTTAATTTGATTGGATGCATATTTATTTAGAATATATTTCTTAATTTTTTTATTGTTCAAGTTCATTATGAAATAAAACATCTTTTTCTTGCATATCTTATTATCATATTAGGAGAAAAAATATATTAATTCATTTTTAATCATTATTTCTATTAAAAATATCAAATTATTATTGTTTAACGTTCCGTACATAAAAGGTGAGAAGAACTCTAAGATTATAAGTTTCAAGGGAAGTACAACTATCAAATTACACTATTTCACTTTACAAAACCCTACATTATCAAAACATAAAATTACAGCGCTTCTATCATAACTTACACTTGTAAAACAACTTCTAATATAACTTAGATCTTTAAAATAACTATTAATATTATATTTTTCTAATTTAATTGGATAAACTTTTATTTATTAAAAACACTTCTTAATTTTCATGCTTGTATTATATTTTACTAATTTGACTAAATACATTCATCAGAAGGTACTAAGTTTTCATTCATGTATGTATTTATGCCGGACAAATGGCCATGCGTTTTACTGGCATGAACATCTCACATACTATATTTCAAAAAATAAAATAAAAAAATCGATGACGACGGAAAAGCTTGCAACAAGTATAACAAGTAGATATTAAAAATATTCTATGTTGAAGAGAGTAATGGCGAAACAGAGTGAAAGTTTGCAGGGACAATAACTGTTCTGATGTATTCTGTATGATTAGGGAGAAAAAATCCAAGAATAGACCATTTTTTAAATGGAAGGGAAAAGACGAAAGACAAATATAGAGAAAATATTTGCCATAAAATGATTTTTGTGGGGCTTCAGAACGCTGAATAGAAGCCATTGTAGTATAATTTCAAAATAAAAAGTACTTCCAGCTCTATCAGGTGTTTTAACATATTTAAACATACATAGTATTAGGTCTATGACATCTAAATAATAAATTATCTTGATCGTAATCATCAAGCTTTTCTTCTAAATCTGACAATGTTTTCAACTGTAAAGAGAATAGCAAACTTCAAACTTCGAATTTTGGATTCTTTCTCAGAAATCCAACAAACAGCTTCCAAAAAAGCAACTACCAAAATTTCTAAGCATTCATCCACGTCCCGAAAACAAACAGTGACACCACACGCGAAAGAATAATACATGAAATGAATAAATTCCAAATATTTTTCCTAAGTTCCAACAATTCTTGACCCCTCATTTCAAATATTTTAAATTTGGCATGGAGCATCATTACTAATACGTAAAATAATGAAACGCCTGTCAACATTCCATTTGGTGATACCGGTTGTGTATCTGAAGACGAGCGCTGGGAAAGCATTGTTTTGAAAAACTGTGACATTCTCAAAACCTGAGAATGAAGATGAATGAGATTTCCTCCATGTTAAAATAAAGAGATCATGCAAAAACAAGAACTTAAACAAATAAACAAGAACATAACCCAATTTGCTACAGCAATTTCTTGAAAAAGAGATTTTATTGATCTTCAATTTTCCTTGCTTACAATGCTGCGCTCAAAGCGTCTTTAAATAGATTTGAATCCAAAAATAACTGAAAATAGACTAATTGTTTAACTCATCCTTAACTAATCTTCTAATTGCTTAACTAACTGATTCCTAACTGTCAGTTAACTAACTAAATGCTTACTGTCAGTTTACTAACTGATTGCTTAACTGCAGCTAACTGCCTGCATGCATGAGGAGTGGAGAAATTAACTCCAATTCAACTTTGAGTTTCTAACACTCCCCCTTAATTTCTACCACTTACAACTTTAGCATTTACAATGCCTAGATTTTGTCTCAAATAATCAAAGGTCTCTTTTGTTAATGCCTTTGTAAATATATCTGTCAATTGATCTTCAGATCTGCAAAAGTCCAGATGGATTTCTCCATTGTTCACTAACTCTCTAATAAATTGAAATCTTGTATCAATGTGCTTGCTCCTCTTGTGAAACACATGATTTTTTGATAATGCAATTGCTGATTTGTTATCACATAAGATTGGTGTTGACTTCTTCTGTGCTTGTAATAAATTTTTCAATATTTTTCTCATCCAAGTTGCTTGACATGCTGTTGATGTGGCTGCTACATACTCTGCTTCAGCTGATGAAAGTGTCACTATAGGTTGCTTTTTGGATGCCCATGTGACCACCCCTGTGCCTAAAATAAAATCATGTCCATAAGTACTCTTTCTATCATCAACGCTACTTGCAAAATCACTATCTATAAAACCAATCAAACTAAAATCGTTAGTTGTGGAATATAAATTCCATATTTTGTAGTTCCTGCCACATATCTCAATATCCTTTTTTCAACTTGCCAATGTGAGTTTTTCGGTGACTCCATGATTCTTGAGATTAAACTAACCCCATAACTGATATCTGGTCTTGTAGCTGTAAGATATATCAAACTGCCAATTAATCTTTTGAATGTTGTAGAATCAAAATTAGACTCTTGGTCTTCTTGCTAAGTTTGGTTCTTGTAGCAACTGGTGTAGGTGCTAGTTTACAATTCAGCATCTTAAATCTCCTTAACACATCCTTTGCATATTTAATTTGACAAATAAATATTCTTTTCTCTGATTGTACAACTTCTATGCCCAAAAAATATTTCATTAATCCCAAATCTATCATTTCAAATTCTTTTTTCATTGCTGATTTAAAAGTGTCTATAGACAAATTTCTAGTAAAAATCAAATCATCAACATATAAACACACAATCAAAATCTGACCTTCTTTGTTGATTTTTGTGTACAAAGTAGGCTCACTATTGCTTCTGTTGAATCCATTATTTATCATAAATGAATCAATCCTACTATACCATGCTCTTGGTGCTTGCTTGAGACCATAAAGAGCCTTCTTTAATCTGTAGACTTTTTTTTCATGTCCTTGCACTTCATAACCTATGGGCTATTTCACATACACTTCTTCATCTAGAAAACCATTTAAGAAAGCTGATTTTACATTCATTTGATATACATACCAATTATTTTGAGCAGCTATTGATAAAACCATTCTAACAGTATCCAGTCTAGCACCTGGTGCAAATGTTTCATTATAGTCAATTCCATGTTCTTGTGTAAAACCTTTTGCTACTAACCTTGCCTTGTGTTTTTCAACATTTCCATTTACATCAAATTTAGTCTTATAAACCCATTTGACTCCAATACAATCCTTACCTTTAGGTAAAATAGTTAGATCCCATGTTTGATTTCTTTCAATAGCATTCATCTCTTCATCTATTGCTTTTATCCAATGTTCCTTATTAATTTCTTCTTCATAATACATAGGATCATAAGTGAAAAGAGCAAAATTTGAAACCAAATCTAATTTCTGTTCTTTTTGATTATAAATCTCATTCAAATTTCTCATTTTCTTACATTTCAATCTTGATCTTAAAGTAGCAAGAGTTGGATCTGATTCATCACTTGTGAATATGGAGTAGGGTGACATGCATAACTAGATGATTCACCTTGTTCAAACCTCCTAGGTGTTCTTATTGGAGTGCTTTCTCTTGCTTGTGGAGAGAATTGATCTCCTTGCAAATTTTGTCCTTCAGAAACTTCTTCAATTTGTGGAATTGGTGCTCCAATTGTGATGGTGCTACCATCCCATGCTTCTTCTTCTTCTTTAAATTCAACATCTCTGCTAGTAATCACTTGCTTTGAAATTGGGTTATATAACTTATAAGCTTTTGATTCTTTAGAATAACAAATAAAAATGCGTTTCTCACCTCTATCATCAAGCTTTCTTCTCAATTTAGATGGTATAAGAGAATATGCAACACAACCAAAAACTCTGAAATGATGTACACTATATTTCTTACCACTCCATGCTTCTTGTGGAATTCGATCTCTGACACTCTTTGTTGGGCTTCAATTCAGAATATACACTGCACATGCTACTACTTCTACCCAATATTCATTTGACAAGTGTTTGGCTTCCAACATGCTTCTTGCCATTTCCATGATTGTTTTATTTTTCCTTTCTGCTACACCATTCTGTTGTGGTGTGTACCTTGTAGTCAATTGCCTTTTGATGCCATGATATCTGCAAAAATATTAAAATTTATTGGACATATATTCACCTCTTTTATCTGATCTAAGTACCTTGATATAACGGCCACTCTGCTTTTCAACCATTGCCTTGAATTCTTTGAACTTTCCAAAGGCTTCAAACTTATTTTTGAGAAAGTATATCCATGTCTTTCTGCTAAAGTCATCAATGAAGGTTAGAAAATAAGTACTACCTCCAAATGATGTAGTTTGCATTGGTCCACATAAATCACTATGGACTAACTCCAATATTACCTTAGCTCTATATGAGGCTCCTACTGGAAATCTCTCTCTATGTTATTTTCCTAGAATACAACTATCACATGAACTTTCTAGCTGTTCTATTGGTGTTAAACCCTTCACCATATTTTTCTTCTATAACAAATTTAAACCTCCAAAATGAAATGTCCATACCTTAAGTGCCATAACCATGATTGATCTAGATGCATGGTTTTGAAGTGGGCTTCCTCTTCTCCTTGGATGCACTGAATTTGAAGAGGGAACATCTGATTCTTGGTCATCTCCACTTTTCTTATCAACCTGTCACTTGGAAACTTGTCTAGTATTGTGCAAACATTATCCATAAAGGACACTCTATAACCTTTCTGTACTAACTGTCCAACACTCATAAGATTATGTTTTAGTCCAGGTACAAAATAAACATTAGATATAAACCTTCTTTCACCATTCTTGGCCAAAACATTTATTACACCTTTACCTATTACATCTACTGTGATATCATTTCCTAATTTCACTTATGATTTTACAGAATCATCAAGACTAGCAAAAAATTCTTTATTCCTTGTTATAGTATTACTGCATCCACTATCTAAGAACCAAATATCTCTAGTTTTTTCTTGAGTAACATTACAAGTAAGAAATAAGCTTCTAGGACAAGAACTTGATTCACCTAGATTAGAACTAGATTCACCTGTGTAATTAGCATTCTGCTTGTCCACATATCCTTGTTTCCTTCTGCAGTCACTTGCATAATGTCCATAGTTCTTGCAATAATAACATTGAATATTAGATTTATCAAACCTCTGTGAACTATGCTGGAAGTGATTGTTGCCACGTTCTCTACTGCTATAGTTTTGATTACTGTTTTCACCTTCATTTGGATTGTTCCTTCCATATCTGCCTCTACCTCTTCCTCTAAAGTTTGACTTAGCTCTTCCTCTTCCTTTGCCAAATCATACCTATGACTTGAAAGCATTCTCAAGAGAGGTGTTATTCCTATTCATTCTAGATTTATGTGTTAACAAAGAACCCATTAATTCATCTACTGATAATTGTTTCAAATCCTTGGTTTCCTCAATAGCTACAACTATTGCATCAAATTTACTGGGTAAACTCCTTAGTATTTTATCTATGATCTTCTAATCCGTGATAGTTTCTCCATTAGATCTAATTTGATTCACTATATTCAAAACTTGACCCATAAATTGGTCTATAAATTCTGATTCATTCATTTGCAAATTTTCAAAAACTCTCCTAAGAGATTGCAATTTAGCAATTTTTACCTTCGTATTACCTTTATAGGTAGTCTCCAAGATTTTTCATGCCTCTCTAGATCTCGTTGTTGCTGTAACTCTGGAAAAAATAGATTCATCCAATGCCTGTTGGATGAGAAATAAAGCTTTTGCATCTTTTTTCCTATTCTCTTTAAGCTCATCCTTGTGTGCTCAAGATAATACCAGATGGGCTGCCTCATCCTGCAGTTCTACAAAACCACTCTCTACCAAATCCCAAAAATCTTGTGAGAAAAATAAAGTTCTCATCTTAATTTCCCAGAAATCATAATTCTTACCATTGAAAATGGAAATTTGAGGCTGTGAAATACTGTTGTTCGCTACCATGTCTCACGCTGAAATGGCTTTCTAATTTTTTGTTTCTAAACATAGTCACTGACGTCAGTTGTTCTGCCATGGTCAGTCAGGAATATTGCCAACGTCGGTGGACTCTATCGAGGTCGGTCAGTGTCATCGGCTGACATCAGTTGGATTGCCGATGTTGGTCTCTACGCTCCCTGTTGGCTGCAACTATTGCACGCTTCTGCTAACTGCACACTTCTCCAATCTGTGCTTCTCCTTGTTTGATACACTCTTCCTTGGCTTCTTTCCCAACTAGGCTCTAATACCAATTTGTATAAATAAAGAGAGCATGCAAAAACAAGAACTGAAACAAATAGACAAGAACAAAACCCAATTTGCTACAGTAATTTCTTGAAAAGAGATTTTATTGATCTTCAATTTTTCTTGCTTACAATGTTGCACCCAAGGCATCTTTGAATAGATTTGAATCCAAAAAGAACTAAAAATAGACTAATTATTTAACTCATCCTTAACTAGTCTTTTAACTGCTTAACTAACTGCTTGTTAATTAACTAATTCCTAACTGTCAGTTAACTAACTGAATGCTTACTATTAGTTTACTAACTGATTGCTTAACTGCAGCTAACTGCCTACATGCATGAGGAGTGGACAAATTAACTCCAATTCAACTTTGAGTTTCTAACACTCCATACTCTTCTCCAGTTGTGCCCATGAATCTTAATTTTATCTCCCAACTCAAGCCATGGCTTTGCCATTATTAGCAAATAAAATGGTAAAATCAGGGGCCTTCACGTTGCAAGTCCACTCCTAAAATCTCAATTAGATGTCACCTATTGCTGGTCCTTCTCCCTTTAGCTTGGCTGATGCTACCATTTCTAGACCTTAGGCAGGACTTAATGGTCAAATTTGGTGGACGGTTTGTCTCAGCTTGCTGTGTGTAATCATAAAAAAACCACCACTTGTTTACAACTATGGTACATGTTATCCATCTTCTTTCAATTTATTCATCTTTCTTCCAACTATCAGCTGCCTCCTCTGTTGCCGTCATGGCTCCCCAAATCATTGCTTCTTTTCAAAAAAAAAAATCCACAGTGGTAGCATTGATAAAGAAACTAGGTAGGGCAGTAAAGTTAATAATTTAAGGCTTTTAAGGGATGGGGGAGGTGGGTTAACCATTAGTAATATATTTTCATAGTTATAACATTGGTATGAAATTATTATATTTCTATAACATATTTAGATTAAATATTATTACATTAAATTAAAATATAAAAATTATAAATTATATATCATATAATAATATATATTATTAATATATATATAATAATATTATAATTTATTATTAGAATATATTTATATTTAATAGTTAATAGTATATAGTATTCAAGGGCTTGGTGAGTATATGTTGTTTGTATTCATTAATCTAAGTTCCATTTCAATTGAGTGTATGAGGACTCTTTCAAAAAGTGGTCATGTGGACACTTTGAAGTAGGGGTCACACTTCTCCTTCTGGTCCAAGCAGAATACAACGAGGTGTTTCAGATGCAAATCATTTGATGGAAATTATGGACCCAGGCCCACCCACATGTCCCACTTTAAGAAGGTGCCCCCCCATTACTCCAGTTCATAGCTCTAGTATATCAAAAGCATTTATCCCAACATTTGCCCCTAAGGTTATACCTCAATGGTAAGTCATTGCAACGGTGATCACTATGTCATGATTTTGAGCCCTGATTGAATGTCAAGCATTAGGTGGAGCACTGACGTAAGTATAAAAGATTAGTCCATTAGACTTGCCCTATGATAGCATGCCTAAGTGTGTGCTAGGTCGTTGGCTCCAACATGGTGATAATACCATGCCAAAAATGTTACGAGACACCTTCGATTACCAAAAAAAATAATTAATAGTATACAATAAATATAATATAATAAATATTAGTATTACATAATATTATATATTATATTTTTTTAAGTCCATCACTTGAAATATCTTATCATTGATTTTCATCATTATTGTCTAATACATCTTGAAATATTTCACCGCTTTCATGATTTGTATGGTCTTGTCTTTCCCCACCACTTCGTTACTACTCAAGTTCATTGTGAAATGAAATGTTCCTCCTTACACAACTCATTGCTTTGTTGTATGAAGGAATACACCACCACTTCATTTTCCACCATCACTTCCACCAGAAATATAATATTACTATAGTTAATGCTTCGATCAAGTAATGTGAAATGGCATTAGTTGTCATGAGAATCAAGCGAGGTGTGAATACTAATTTAGACTCTCTCTCTCTTTAATTTTTTTGGAAATAAATGTTAAATAAATCTTACAATAAGAGATGATTTGATGCAACTAATTACTACTAGATAAGTGAAGCTAATTTTAAAATAATAAACAATACAAATATGCCTTTTTACTTGCTCTTCAATTGGTGTTAGTGTGATGGATATCAAAGTATCTAATCTTGTATTGTAACATGTGACTCCTTGTATTCTCATAGAAGCAGTCCATCACAACATACAAATACTCATCTGACATGTCAAATAGATTATAAATATTGTCAAACACTTGTATGTCTGCATCCAAATGCACCATTTTAATATACTTTTGATGATACACACACAAATCAATTAAGCCTAAATCTCATTTTAAATCCCTTTTCCATAACATACTATATTGTAATCAATGGAAAGAAAAAACAAGAGTAATGATGTGTAGGTGCCTCCTAGATGCATAATTTGACGTAATCAAGAACATAGTAAGCCATGGTGAATTGAACCTGATTCTCTAGTGGATTGATGGGTTCAATCGCTTGAATAATACAATTTTTTTTGTGCAATTGTAACCCGTGGTGTTGTGGAACAGCTGGTAAGACTACCCCCAAAAAGGGATACAAACTCTTTAAATAACCATCTCTAATTACATCCATCTTTCCATTTTGTAGTAAAGGAGAATACAAAAGTAAGAAAATCTATGGATGAAAAATGAGTTGTAATGATTGTATTTTACAATGAAGTAGATGATTACAAACATTAAAGAGGTGTAGGTATAGAGGGCTCTTATATATATATATATCAATGGATATGTTACCATTTGTAAGACAAGAATATTTATTTATGGTGAAATATGGATAGCACTTATCCCATATAATTTCATCTACACATGTGAATATGTTAAATTTTAAATTGGCACATCAATGTAATATCAGTTCGGAATGATACATGTTAGTTATATCAAAACAAGGTCATGACCTATTTTATTGGCATTTTTTATTATCAAGGGTGGAAAAGGACATCTTGAAAGTCAATTTAATTGTGTCAGGGCTCCATGTCTCATGTAAAACTTAAATCAACAATGCAACGTAGTTGATGTTGAGATAAGACATCAAGGTCTCAGAGTCTATCTTGTAGCTTCCATTAATCCATGATGCTAATGTATTCACACCTAAATCACTTACATCATGCTTTAGACATACAAAAAAACCATACTAAGACCCCTAATACAATTAATCCTATGAAGACACACATACAAATTTTAATAACAAGTCACATATATCAATGCAATCTATAACTTACACTAAAGAATTTTAATTACCTAATACAAGATTGAAACATATGCCATTTCAATGAAAACAAGGGTAAAATAATTAACTCCTCTTTTATCAACACAAATAGTACATCATGTGTCAATTTATACAAGTGGGTAAGTGCACAAAGTTGGATGATAAAAAGGGGCCTACACATGGACATTTGTTTTATTGAGCATTGAAATTTTTTAACTTATATGGATAATTTAAGATTGCTACACTCAAAATTTGAGGATGGTGTAAGAACATGAATTCTATAATATTGAGTCTAGTTTCCAAAACATGTTTTTTCTTTAAAAATGGTTAAGTAGGTCAAACATCTAATATTTAAAGAGGAACGCTTATTTTTTTAGGAAAACAAAGTAGATAGTCATCCATACAGCACAATCTTTTTATAGTAAAGTTTAGTATTTTTTGAAATCCTTTTGTGAAAATTTAGATAATATAATCTATATTTTGACCTATATTTTATTAAAAAAAATTTAATGAATATTTATTAATTAATTTTACAAGTAAATAGATCTTGATAATAAACAAAAAATGGATAGACGATCATATGATGTCCATAACTACCTTTAAAAAATGATTTTTTTTGAATGTGTATAGATTTAGGCATAGTTTTTGACCATATAATTTTATTTTCATTTGTATCAATGACAAAAAAATACTTAAACATAAATACACATATAAATTTATAGCATGTAATGATCTACAAAAAACATAGTTATGGTTATTCTCATGAAGTCAAAATCTAAAAGAATTCAAATAAAGAAAATCAAATCTTGAACTTTTATCTTAAGTTATGGTGCACCTTGGGTTTTCATGAGTTATTTTTTGATTCTATGGTTTATAAATTAATAGTATTAATGTATTTTCATCCTATTTTTGATCTACTTGAACAAGTGTGATCACAAGACCATTGACTAGGATTTAGTAACCATCTATGAACAGGCCCCACTTTTGTTACACAAGATTGCAACACACGTCACTCTCACATCATCTAAAATTGTGATATTTTATAAAGTTATAAGTCTTTGAATGATCCCTAGCTATTGAAAGTCAATAGGTGACATTTCAACTTTAAACAAAGTTTATGAAAGTTGATAAAACTCTAAGTCTTCCAAGTTACCAACCTTTGGGATATCACCACATGGTGCATTTCTGAGAACCCAATAATGTAAAGACTTCACTTGTTCATCCACAAAGTTTAGTGGTCTTAAGACTCTACAGTTTAATGCTTTCGATCGATTCAACACTTAATTGAATTTTGTCAAATACAACCTCAAAAAGATTAAATAGACCTTTGGTCTACATTCTAATGGCTTTGAACTTCTATACTATAATTAATTGATACTTGGCACATTTACGCCCCAACTCAACTGGGAGAGTCAAATCATAGTCAAAATTTAAAGTATGAAAGCTCTAAGCCTCTGAACTTCCCAAGACACTGAGATGACTCCACATGTCTACCTTATGCTACCTAGGAACTTAAAAGCCATACACATTTAAAATGAATAGGTAGTAGTGGCTCTAACATCCTGAGTCTCTACGTACCTGAGGTTATTCCACATGGCTTAATCACACTGACCTAAGATAATGGATCATATAAAAGACAATGAGAGGCTAAATATTCGATAGGACAAAATATAAATAAGTGTCATTTTCTAAAAGGGGACATAGACAAGGTATGGAAAGAGAAGGTTGATAGTATGGAAAAAGAACTAGTCAACGAGTAATCAAAATTGTCTCAAAAGTAATGATCAAACACAGAGACTAAATGAAGTGTTACCATGTGGTGATGAACCAACACACCAAAGCTGAATTACAAGTCCAAATTAAAATGAGAAATAAAATAAAAATTAATTATATACATTGATGGCACGTGAATTCATTCAATACTCAGGATTGGGAATAATATATGTAAAATCTATGAAAAATGGATTTCACTTTCTCATCACTCTCTCAATCCATCGATCATGTCTTCAATCTCTCCAAAATCTTAAAATCCCTAGTTTCTTTAGTAAATAACCTCAAAATGAACCAATTGATTCATAAATAAAATTTCAATAACTATCGAAGAATAATGACATCTTATTCAAAATAGGGAAAGTCTCTAGTTTCCCCTCCTTACTCATTTGTAGGAGGACCAAAATACATGGATATTGTATTAAAAAAGAACACATTAGACTTCTTGTTTATTCACTACTCAACACTTTGAGAAGAGGTGGAGTCTATAAAGCCATATTTTTCCAAGTATCAACTCTCTCTTGAGGATAAGTAATACATGGATGATTTCCTACCTATCAAAGAACAAGGCCTCCACTAAATGACATCTAAACAAGAGGTAATGTCATGTGTTGACCTGATCAGAGTTTTATTTATGAATGCAACTATTTCTATGGATATATTACATGTTAGGAAGGTTAAAAATGTTATTACTTACAATTTGGGTAGGGTATTTGATAGATACCTTATACTCCCATTCCTTAAAACCATTTACAATCAAGGTTCAACCAATGTTTTTCTTGAGCACAATACAATATATGGAAAATTGAAATAATGGCTTACTAAAGGTCAAAGGGTGAATCTGAAGGGGGATATCTCATTCAATTGTAATATCAAATTTATGCATAAAATTAGGATAGTTATGGCCCTATTGAACATATTGTATGGTTTTCCTAGTATTGTATATGTCTAGGTTTAGTGGGTTCCCTTGTTGGATATACTCTTGACATCAGACAAGTTAGTGGCACTAGGGGCAACTATAAGTACCAAGATAAAATCATAACTGCTTCACATTGATCATAGGGTAACTAGCAAAAACTTTTACATGATGTCCTACCTATTAGATGCAGTCATGGGCATGGTATATAATCCCTATGGTGAATAATGGAAAACATCTAATGATTAACTAGAAAACAATGTAGGTGAAGACTAATATTTTATGTTTTTTCATAGATACAAGAATGAAATAAAAAGGATATGTGAGGAGCTCTATTCCCAATTTTTATAGGCCATATAGGGCACTGTAATGCCTAGATTATCAAATAATATGAGAAAACATTTGGGCAAAATGGAAAACTACTATTACTACCCAGATGTCACTATCATCAGGGTAGGAATAAAGACCACTCCCTTATTGATACCACACCATGTTCTAGGCCATATAGTAGAATAAGAAATTACATATCAAATTTATAACATTGATGAGAATTGTTTCAAAGGCATTTGGCCTATTATTTCAAAACTCCTTTAAGTATTAGACAACATAAATATGTGGTCAGAACACATTTTATTCATGTGGGAAAGGCCACGACTCAATATAATTTACAAGTTTCACTTTTTAAGGAATGGGACCCTAGGAATAAGATAAGGGGATATCTCTTATAACTCAAGGAGAAGAAAGAGGTACACTTTTCCTATGGCCATGAGGAGTACAACCATGATACAATATTTCTAAATGTAGTTGATGATATTGATGTATGTATGAAAATAAGGAACAAATCAATATCTATGGCTTGGGATCAAGCCATTCAATATGATCCTAAAATAATTTAGGAGAAAGCACAAGTTGCATGGATCCATTAGTGGCCTTCATGCCAACCACAAGACACTCAACCACATGATAGACCTCCCTCCCCTTCAGGAGTTCTTACAAATGAATAACCATATGAATCTAGTGTTCAAAGAGAACAAAACCCTCAAATTAAGAGGGAAGTTATGAGGGGTCTCCTAGATTCACAAGTATCTTCTACATCAATGATAGCTACTATTCATGCTTTGAAGACAACCACTACAAAGCATAGGTCAACAACTTCTTCAGGGGAATAAGATAAGAGCTCTTTATGGATGATGATTTTTCCTTGAGAGAGAGTTAGTACTTGGAAAAATATGGTTTTATCCTCACTAGAGTCACTCAGGTGAGTCTCCATGATTTTTTACAAACTACTTTCTTATCCATTTTGACTACTCCATGTTCTCCCCAATCTATTAAGTCTCCTTGGCAAAGTTCTATTCCCTACATAACCATGTCAACACCATTAATCACATCTACTAATCCTTTTTCACCACCTCCAATCATACCTCCTACCACCATTATTCTTAAATTTGTTTCTCGATATCATCCACCTTTCACTCCACCCATCTGCACTTACCAGAGGAAGGAAAAAGACTCCTTCCTTTCCTCCAAGGTTAAACAACTAGGATAAAGACCATCGCTTGGTCTTCCAATCATAGAAGAATCACTGGAAGAGGAAGAAGTGGTGGATGTAATTGAACCAATAAAATAAGAAGAGCTCTAACATGTAATATCTTTTGTTGATTATCTCAGATATGAAGAACCAAATGATGAAGAGGTTGAGCTAAAAAGGCCAAAACCTTGAGTTTAGGAGACCAGATAATGAAGGAAGTGGCAATTGACATATCAAATTAGAAAGTCCTCAGAAAAGAGTAGAGCTAGAGCATTGACAAGCTAATCTCTTCTATTATTTCTTTAATTTACAATATTAAAACCCTAGCTTCAAGTTTGGGCCCAACAATTCCTATGGCTATTTTGTCTAGTTCTACTAGTTCTATTAATTCAACTATTCCTTCTTATTCTCAAAAGTTAATAAGGATTCCCAAAGTAGTCTATTTTGAAAATTTGGTCACTACTTCTATTTTGGATCCTTTGATGTCACCAGTCTTAGGGAAAAATTCATTTCAATTAGGACTCCCCATGACACAACCATTTACAATTCCAACATATACAATGACTGTATAATTTACTTGGATTTTACTAAACTCTTAACTGAAGTTACCCCCATGAAGGAAACATCTCCATGGGATAAGGTTGTTTAAACACCCCTCTAGTTTCCCTTTTAGATAAGTGCATCCATGGTACCTCCTTTAATTACATTACCTCTTATGACTCCTTTAACTTCTCAGTCCTCAAGCCTAAACCAAGATATTAAAATGAGAAAACTCATTGTTCCTAAAGAGGTACGGAAAATGCAAGGTATTAGAGATGAAAGGAAAAATTTGGTCATGATTGAACTTCCCATAGTCTCCACTCGATCTAGTAATTAGAGTTGGACTATTCAAAGGGTAAGGAAGAGGAAGGTGATGAACACAAGGGAAAAAAAATAAGTAGAGTTTGAACAAAGGGAGAATATTTTCCCTTTACCAAAGAAACCTAAGAGAAATACAAACAACCCCACATACTATATTGAAAATTTTGGTGCTTTTGTGGATTATATGGGGGAAACAATGAAGGAAATGTTGTAAAGTAAATAGGATGATTGAAAAGGTTGCAGTGAAGCCAAATCATATATACACATCAAGAGATTATTGTTGATGTACTTTGTAGCTACCAAAGTGTACAATATTTTGTATATAGGGTTTCTAGGGTAGGGAGTGAATAAAAAATGGCAACTATTGTTATATTGTATAACTAGATGAAAGAATTAGAAAAAAGATTGATATTTTGGGTTCAATACTCTAGGACTAATTCTTCCAACTAGTTCAATATTATGTCTAGTATGGTTGATTTTTGGTGCCTTAATTATGTAATTATAATAAGGGACTCTTCCATTAATTGGCAAAAGAAAATAAAAACCTTGTTGGAGTATTTTCTTAGTCATGAGTGTGAAGCATTAAAATTTTTGGTAGATATGAGGGTTACCAATGTAATAACCCCCATACGAGAATTGGGAAATAGACCTAATTTTCAAAAACTTCTTTAGTCAAATGTAGACAAATTCAAACAATAAATTAAGGGCACCATCTATAGAACTAACAAAGAAATCTTACAATTGGTTAGTTTTGAAAAAGATAGAGTAACAAAGGAAAAAGCTTTAGCAATTATATTTAAGAGCTTTGGAGCTAAGAAAGAAATTTTGATGGTTGATTTAGTTAATATTTTAAAACTTTCACTACTCAATTTTGATATTATAAATTAGTAATTTGACATATCTTACTCATTATTTGAAGACTTGAGATCCAAATAAGTAGATTTGGGGCCAGTTCCATGCACATAATTGGATTTTGGTGACCCCAACATCACAAAGCTCCTATTTTCTTGGATTTACTATTTTTCCTACTTTGACAAGCTCAGTTTTAATCCTATATGGACCTTTGATAATTACTTCAATTACAACTACACTTAATCCAATCATTAGTGATACCACATCATCACCATGATATAAAAATAGCTATGTATTTATATGATATTATTAGAGTGGATATTTAGTTCCCAACCTATATAATTTACATCCAAATTATATTTTTATCTAAAGAGGTTGTTATAAATATGGTAATGATGTATGCATATTTTACATAATTTTGTGTGTATTATTATAATTTTAAACCTGTAATTTTAGATGAGGCTTGAAGAGATGAGGCATTCCCATACCAAGTTATATATGTATGTGTGTGTGTGTGTAACACACACACACAAAATCCTCTAATTCCAAAGGGAGGATATTTATGGCTACTAAGATTAATAGGAAATTTTGAGAAGTTATGCTTGACTTGGTATTTATGTGCAAATATTGATTTTTTTCCAATTATGTGGATTGTATGGGACGTGTTATCATTCTAGTATTTTTTTATTATTATTATGTGTGAGTTATCTTATTAAATATAGTTATTAGTTTTTATTTATAGCTAATTTGAATGTCTTTTAAATGCTAATTATAATCCCCATTTTTAAATGTGCAATATCAAATCTAGAAAACGTGACAACCTTTAAATCATGCATGTTTAATTATATGGTGTTATGTCCCTTTGAATCTTTACTATGGTTGATTGTTGGTATGTTATAGTATCTTAAATTAAACATTGGTCTTTTGTTTTGTCCTACCTTAGTTCAAGTGTTAGTATTGAAATGTTTTCATCCTTATCCTTCCTTCCTTTTTGATTTTATTATTTGGAAATCTTTCTCACTTTAGTTGAAACCATCATCCTTCCACTCACCTCAAGTAGATCTAGGTCTATCCATAGTTAACTCACACATGGTAAACAATATGTATCATTCACCTCTATTCCACCTATAGATTGTTATAAAACTAAATACCCAACAACTTGTGCCTTGGAGTGAAATCCTTCATCGATACTAAAAATTTTAGAGGCTACCTAGTAGGGTTATTGGGGTGTGAATATAGCCCACATCAACAGTACACTTAGATTGGCACTAGAAGGAGGGTCAATAACTTTGCCTCTATATTTTTGATAAATATCCACTCAAGTTACAATGGAAGCACCTATAAGATTAATAATATTTACATTAGATGATAACTTGTTGTTAACACCTTTGGAAATCCATTAAAAAATCAATATCTAAAAGGAGTCTAGGAGAAGACCTAAATCCTAATCATTATCTCTAGGTATGCAACCTCATCTTCTTATCCTCCTAATGGCTCAAAAATAGAAAAAAAAATAGAATAATCCTACACCACCTCCCCCTTAGGTTCCAACCTGGCTAAGAGGTTCAACTATCAATGTTACTATAGCCTACATGATCTCCCTAGAAACCCAAAGAAATATCTTCCTACTTTTTCTCCTTCAGGAGGAAGGACTATAGAGGAACTTATCAATGCCTTCAAAACTACTTTAGGGATATTAAATTTAACTCATGAAGATTTGTCTTATAGATTATTCCCTTTTGCATTGCAAGATGAAGCCTATGACTTGTTTCTACACATTCTAGAAGTTTATGTTACAACCCAACCTAACTTATAGGATACATTTTTGGCACATTTTGGCCAAGTCACTAGTCCAAGAGTTGTTTATCTACACTTTGATAACATGAGGTGAGATCCCAATGAACCAATCCAAGATTTTAATTCTATATTTCAAAAGAGGTATATCAAACTAGATACTGCCTATCAATGAAAAAATTTGTTGGCTTTCAAGATGTATTAAAATGCACTAGATCCAATCTTTGTTGTGTTTTTACATAAAGTTATTAGAATTAATTCATTGATTTTGGCTTATATTAAAACCATCAGTATTGACATAAAACTAAATCCCCACATGTAATCCTTTACCCTATTTGATATTGGCCTTGAATTTATAGCTTTTAATCCAATCCAGACATAAATCAGAATACTATATCCCAAAACTAAAACCAAGTATACATCTTGGTGCATTTGACCCATGCTCCACCTGACTGACATCTTGACTTCCTAAATAACTTTATGTCTACCTCCAACCAAAACATTTAGAGTTGGCCTAGTTAATACAACTATTACACAAAGTACTAATTTTGTTTCCAAAAATATAGAATTGGAGGTAATCCATAAAATGGTATAAAAATTGAGTAATGAGTTTATAAACATGTTAAAATGCATGGGTAACACAGGCAGATATAATACTAACCATAATTTTGGATTCTAGAGATACAAAAAACCTCTAAATAGGTATATATATATATACCTATTTAGAGGTTTTTTGTATCTCTAGAATCCAAAATTATGGTTAGTATTATATCTGCCTGTGTTACCCATGCATTTTAACATGTTTATAAACATGTTAAAATGCATGGGTAACACAAGCAGATATAATACTAACCATAATTTTGGATTCTAGAGATACAAAAAACCTCTAAATAGGTATATATATATATATATAATCAATATCATTAAGTCCCATCTAATAAGATACCTAAGATCAATATCATGGATGTGGCTCTTCCAAATTAGTGTTAATATTATAAAATTGCGCAACATGGTAATTTAGATTGTATCAAGCTATTCATTGCTTCTGAGATCTTCTAGTAGGAGGCAAAAAGATAATAAAATCCTACACATCAAAAAGAATCATCTTCCCCTAATGAGTCAAATCCCCCCCCCCCCCCCGGTCCCCCACCCCAAGCATAATATTAGTGTTTAGAACCTATGATTCTCCATTTCCATAGGAAGGTGATAATGAACTAGAAAATAACACTAGTGAAATTCGTGCCTTCCATTAGTATCATCACACCATAAACAACTACAATATAAGGAATAAACAACACACCATGAATTCAACACCTCCTAATAACAATGATACCACTCATGTAGATCCAAAGGATAATAATAATCTACCTTCTACAAAGAGAGATGAATAGTTATAGAATGTAGAACCACCCAAAAAATGAGGATACAACATTATCAAGGATATGAAGAAGGTAAAATAAAACATCACTATGCATGAGTTGGACCAAATCACTAAACAAATGGATTTTATGTTTAAATCCATAATTAGAAGACCATCTAATGATAAATCAAATATGACACAAATGAATGTGACTATATATAAAGATAAACCATAAGTACCACACTTTTTATTGATAATCATAATGATCGGTAAGAATGTACATAATTTTCTAGCTGGATCAAGTGTTTCAACCAATGTTTTGTTGACAACTATATGAAAAAGATTGGGTTTGACCCTTGACAAGTCAAAAAGTGTAGTACTCTAATAGGAAACATCCTCTATCCCATGTGTTTAGAACCTATGATTCTCCATTTCCATAGGAAGGTGATAATGAACTAGAAAATAACACTAGTGAAATTCGTGCCTTCCATTAGTATCATCACACCATAAACAACTACAATATAAGGAATAAACAACACACCATGAATTCAACACCTCCTAATAACAATGATACCACTCATGTAGATCCAAAGGATAATAATAATCTACCTTCTACAAAGAGAGATGAATAGTTATAGAATGTAGAACCACCCAAAAAATGAGGATACAACATTATCAAGGATATGAAGAAGGTAAAATAAAACATCACTATGCATGAGTTGGACCAAATCACTAAACAAATGGATTTTATGTTTAAATCCATAATTAGAAGACCATCTAATGATAAATCAAATATGACACAAATGAATGTGACTATATATAAAGATAAACCATAAGTACCACACTTTTTATTGATAATCATAATGATCGGTAAGAATGTACATAATTTTCTAGCTGGATCAAGTGTTTCAACCAATGTTTTGTTGACAACTATATTAAAAATATTGGGTTTGACCCTTGACAAGTCAAAAAGTGTAGTACTCTAATAGGAAACATCCTCTATCCCATGTGTTAGAGAATTATCAAACATACGTATCTAGATGACATCTGAACCTTGTGTGCAATAGAGTATTGACATATTATTTTTTGAGATTTTAGAAGCTTATGGCCTCTTTTTGAGTAAGTATTGGACCAATACACTTAAAAAATACATGGATGATAACACACCACACGTGTGGTTTCCATGGAAATAGATACCCAACCAAATCTGAGTGGACCATGAACCCAAAATGAAACACATGATCATTTAGTACAATGCCACCAAAAAAAGGGTAGACTTGGTGTCTTCACATTAAGTTCAATACATGTTCACAAATAAATAGGAAAATGTGTTGCATAAACAAGAATTTGAAGGTCCTTCCTAGTTGTGGACACTCCATTTCAATAGCGATAGGTCAAAATAACGTTTAGGTATGGGTATAACCCTCATAGATATCGAAAGGAAGTAGTATCTAGTTGCTTACAAATTGTATTTCTCGTGCACGAACACCAAGTCTAAGTATGAAACTCTAATCCTTGGCCTCCAATTTACACTAAAGTATAGTTTCAATCAAGTACAAGTCTTTTGTGAATTTAAGTTGGTTGTAAACTAGATTAAAAAAATACCAATACAAACTCACTTATTTGAAGAAATACAAGCATCGAGCCTATGACCTAATTGAATCTTTTTATGCCTTCAACATCAAATGTGTTTCAAGAGAACAAAACTAGACAATGGATTCACTAGTAACTTTATCTTCTAATTTGGAACCACTATAAGTATAAAAAATGCATAGATTATTTGTAGAGTTAGTTCCTTGTCCTTATATTTCAAACAATATAGACCATTTTCATGTGTTCGAGGATGATCAACAAATTATGTAGTTCCTTACCAATTCTAAAGCCTTAAAGTGTCATCTAATATATGAAAAGGACATAAAAACTAGAAAAATTTAAGATATAGGACAAGATAGCATTTTATAACTGAAATAAAACCATATCCCTTCAGGAATGGTTTCTTTAGAGTGAAAATTTAGTATCGATCCAAAATCTTAGAAGCGAAAGTAATTCAAGGTAACCTAATCTGAGTTCACCAAATAAAACCCATGGACTGATAAACATCCCTAATACGTGAATGTGGGTATAAGATACACTAAGAATGAAAATTAGAGAATAAATAAATTAATTTTAGACTATAAGGATGTCATTTTATGGACTTGTGATGACCTAAATATCTTTGACCCCAGGGTATTCACTTAGACCATCCCCCTCAAAACCAATCCTAAGCCTTTTAGGCAGACATAGAAGTCAGTGAATCTAATCTCATAAAATCTTATATAGGTGGAATTTTGGAATATCCTAAATTTTAAAATCATTTTTACAATCAGGTATATAACATGGGTATCATGTTGAGCATTTTTTCTATTGTTTAGATTTGGCATTGATGTTGTCATTGATATCAAAGGTTGTTCATGAGGTCATTGAACAATGTTCTTATTTGATTCCATCCTTGAGAGGTATGAAATTATTTTATGAGCATGTGAGTAGTTTTAACCAAGATATAAGATCATAAATAAGTGTTTAAAGATCAATTGTCAAATCTCATGTGCTTGAGAAGCCTAGTCATGACACTAGTTATAACATGAAAGAACCTTGTGAGAAGGTATGAGCTTGGTGTCATAGTGAGATGGATGAATGGAGTCATAATAGGTTATATGAGGTTTTTTTTTATCATGAATATTAGTAATTTTATCACTCATTAGTGTCATAGAGTGATATTACAAAGGTAGTACCTATAGACCTAACATGTAACTAGACTAGTTCTAGACCCTACCTGACCTAATAAGGTGTCATGAGGTATTGTTAAGGCACATGAAGAATTTATGGTAGTGGTTAAGAATTTTAATAGGTTTTATGACATGTAGATGAGGTTTTGACATCTTTTACACTGAATAGAAGGTCAATTTCAAGTTCTAATGTGACTTGTAGGTCAAATGCCTAGAGAGCAAAGAGAGAGATGGTGGTCATATGGGGTATCATGATCATTTTATAAGAAAAGTGTGAGTATGTGATAATTTATATAATTTTTTCATGTCTTTTAAATTATTTTTACCAATTTTTATGTCAAAATTTGAAGTATTAGTCTTGAAAAAGTGTTTTTAGGCCTCTCATGTGCATAGATTGAAGGGTTATCAATCTGATAAGAAATTTAAAGTGTTCATTAGAACATGTAGCCTCTTAATGGGAACTTAATATATTAATTGTATAATTTTAATGGTACTATATCAATGTTTCAATAATTGGTTTCTAGAATTAGGGGCTAAGCTTTATAAATAATCATTAAGACTTGAAGATGGTTTAAACCCTCAAAGAACCCTAATTTAGACTTGATGTGAAATATCTTATTATAAAGTGATAAAAATTAATTGTAATGGATATAAAATTTATTGGAGATTATTTTAAACTCTCTTATTATCCTCTAGGTGTGATTGGTTTGTTAGGTGTGTGAGTGGGCCCTACAGGAATGGCCTTGTTTCTTGGAGATTTGTTATAGTAGTCAAAGTTGATAATGAAAAAGTATGAAAGACTTTGGATGAAAAATATTGAGACTTTTATTTTATGTATATTATGTTTTTTATAAGTATCTATCCCTCAGGTGTGCTAAACTAGTCATACAAGTTGACCAGTCACTGACAGGCCTAATGATGCAAATAGTGAGAAACCCAGGTAGAAGTGAGAAGTTTATTAGGGATATGTTATCATAGATTAGGGATGAATCCAAGTGAATGGAGAAATTTTTAAAGAAATTTAATACATTTTTACTTTGGATATATGTTTTTGAGGTTAGTGAATATAATGAAAATGTTGCTCATAAGTTGACCTGTCAAGTTCAGATGAGATAGTGAGGTACAAGACCATGAGATTGGTTTGTAAGACAAATATTTCTACTTAACCATATATATATATATATATATATATATATATATATATATATATATATATATATATAAATATAATAATAATGGTATAATGACCTCATAATATCATATAAATGTATTTCAATACTATTA
This sequence comes from Torreya grandis, assembly GCA_037957365.1. NCBI lineage: Eukaryota > Viridiplantae > Streptophyta > Pinopsida > Cupressales > Taxaceae > Torreya > Torreya grandis. The sequence goes on from JARHVA010006579.1 coordinate 32,570, forward strand.
AATTTTTTTTATAGGTGTTTTAGGTCATTATTTCCATGACTATGGTTTGAAACCAGTTGGTAGTTCTAAGTGGACTACTTATAGAGAAGGGTTTCAATCCTTTCACCCTATTTAATGAAATATAAATAACTTGGTGAATTTGTTTAGGTCTTTAATTTTTTATTTATATTATTTTTTTCATGTTTGTTTCAATTTTTTTGTTTTTGCTTTAATTATTTAGGATAGACTTTTGGGGTATGCACAGGCCATTTTATGAAGTGTGCTAATGGCATGCTTCAAGTGGTGGTTAGAGACAAAAAGTGTTATATACATAATATGATATTGGTATGGGTATAATTTATTTACATATTATATTTTATTTACATGTTAAGAGTTTGAAACTGTTCCAAGGAGTTCAAATGGTGATGTGTACTAGTGAAGTCCTAATTGAGTTAGGTCTCCTTAAGGCCTAAATGAGGTTTTTGGTCCTATATGCTATGAACAGCCTATTTTAATGTTTTATTAATGTTTTTGTCATGTAATAAGTATTATTTTATGGTAAATATAAATTTTGAAGTGTGTATGGCCAATCAAGGGGTGTATGAGTAAGAACCTACTATAAGAATAAGGCCTAATAAGATAAATTGACTAGTTAGTGTGTGTGAGAGTTGAAGCAAAAGATATAAAATTTTGAAGAGATAAAAAAGGTATTTAATAATATAATCCTGGTAAATAAATACTATCCTAAATATCTAATATGGGTACTTTATATAACTATCAAGATCAAATGACCTAATCTATCTTGAAAAGACCTAGTTGAGCGAAGGAGCCTAGAAGGTAGTTGAGATGGATAATAATGTGAAGATTTTAATATGTTTTCATCATCATTTAGTTGAGAAAAAATTTCCTAAATGTGATAAAGGAAATCATGTGGTTGAGTTGGTGCTTATTCATCTAGGGGTTGGTGCCTCCTTTCAAGTAGGTGCTTGCTAAAGCATAGTCAAGTGGGTGGTTGGCTAGTTGGGGTTAGTGATTCATGGAATATTTATGTTTTTATTATGGGAATATTTTACATTTCCATAATAATTATGTTTTATTCCCTTTGAGGGTTTACCACTCAAATAAATTTTCTATGTGTGTGCTTTTATTTCATGTTCATGGATCTTTATGTATTGCTAGTTCACTACATTATTTTTATACTTCATTAATGATAAATTAAAGTTGAAATTTTTTTGAAGACTAATTCACCCCCAATATTAGTCATTATGATTCCAATAATTATTATTATATCTTGGTCCTTTATGATAAGTCTAATAGCTTAAAGGTGATCCTAAGTAACACAAGATGTCTTGTGATCAACATGAAGAAGACAACATGTATGATGAAGAACTATAATATGAAATTCAAGAAAGAGAAGCTAAATTAGACCTTGGAATTGAGATCCTAAGATACATTAATGATTTTAAACATCAAAATAAGTATATCAATGATCTCAATAGTTAGTTATAACATGTCAACACAAGGTTCAATTCAAAGGATGTTGAGTATGACCAGTTGAAGATAGAGCTAGATTCCTTGAAGGTTGAGCATGAGAAACTCATAAAAAAAATGAGAAAGTTTGAGAGAGAGAATGAGAGGTTATAATAATTTAATAATATCAACATGAAAATACCAATCAATCATCCCAATTTAATGATGGATTAGTCATCATGAAACCATGGTAAGTACATGAATGTTGTTTTATACATTTGTTATAATATAAGACACATTAAAAAACTATGTTCTAATAGAGTTGGAAGGCCTAAAAGATTAAAAAATACATATAAATCTCATATAATGAACAATAAGTATTAAACATTGGTATGGAAGCCAAATTAAGTCAGGATGGATCATATTAAGCTCAATAGGTACGATGGACTATTTGCCAAGGAGGAACAGAAGACCAAAAAGGATTCTATGCTAGATCAGACTTCCTTTCACATTCAATATGAAGGAATTAAATGGTATATAGATAGTGTTTTTATCAATAAAAATGATAGGATACATAAATAATTTCATCTCATTCAATAATTTTTTTGTAGGAATAGTGAGGTTTAGAGACAACATAACTACTAATATAGTTGGCAAGGGTGTCTTGATTTTTGAAAATGGAAAGACCAAGACCCAAAATGTGTTGTATGTGTAAGGTTTGAAATATAACTTTATCAATTTAATTAAAATTTTAAATCAAGGACACACACTAACCTTTCATGATAGAGGGTGTGAAATAAGGAGAGCCAAATCAAGAAGTCTAATTACATATGCCAAAAGGATTGAGAAAAACCTATATGTATTGAATGAGATCAACAAGAGATGTTTCATGTTAAATATAGATGGAATTTATCTATGGAACAAAAATCCAAGTCACCTAAACTTTGGAAACCTAGTCAAGATTAGCACTAAGAACTCTCTGAAGAACATGCCTACAATCACCAAACCTACAAACATACTTTGCAAGGCATGCCAACATGGTAAGAAGACTAGAACAAGGTTCAAGTCCAAGGATTACTCTACAAAAATATGCTTATATTTAATACACACTAATCTATATGGACCTATAATAATTCAAATCATTTAAGGAGATAACTAACACATGTTACTCATTGACGATTACATAAGAATGACTTGGGTTGAATTCTTGAAAGAAAAATATAAGATCTTAAAAAATTCAAGGATTTCTTTTAGAATGGGAAGATAAATTACATAAGATTTGATAGAGAATGGGAGTTTGGATCCAATGAATTTTATGACTTCTATGAATTTCATGGAATAATGAGATAATTCTTAACATCTAGGACACCTCAGTAGAATGGAGTAAAGGAATAATAGGATAGTTCAAGAGATGGATAAAACTATAATAAATGAGTCTATATTATCTAATGGACATTGGAGAGAGTAATTAAACACTTCTATCTAAATTTTGAATAAAGGATAGATAAGGATTAATGGTAATAAGACCCCTTATGAACTATGGAAGGGTAGAACTACCAATGTGGAATACTTTAGAGTGTTTGGGAGTAAATGTTTAATGAAAAGAGATGATGAAGACTTGGGAAAGTTTGATTCTATATCTAATGAAGACATATTATTATGATACTAATCAATGAGCTCATCCTATAGATGTTATAACAAGATACTATAAAAGATAGTGTAAAGAACCAATGTGAATATTGATGAGACAAGGAAATCTAACTAACAATCAAAGAACACTTTAGAGATTATGGACTTCAAGAATGAAGAAAAGACTATAGAGGTAGATGATGAAAAGAAGAAGATGAAGAGAGACAAGACTCAAAATGACCCTCAAGATAGATTCAAAGAGATCACCCTAAATCTCAAATCATTGGCAAGAAAAATGTAGGTATTCAAACAAAGAGAAGACTAGTAAGTAATATAAATCAATAAAATGGTTCTCTATTATCTAGGATTGAACCTAAGATTCTTATAAAATAAATGAAAGAGAAATTTTAGATAGGTGTTATGAATGAGGAGTTGACCAAATAGATAAAAATGAGGCATGTGAACTAGATCCTAGGCCTAAAGATAAGAATGTTGTTGGCACAAAATGGGTGTTTAGAAACAAGATGAATGAAGATGGAGAAGTCACTAGGAAGAAGGATAGATTGGTATGTAAGGGATATGAATAATTTGAAGGGGTAGACTTTGAGGAGACATTTGTATCAGTAGAAAGATTGGAGGACATCATATTTTTTATACGATATGTAGGATTTAAAGGATTCAAGGTATATATGATGGATGTCAAATTTGCCTTTTTGAATGGGAATTTGGAAGAAGAAGTGTACATTGAGAAACCTAATGGGTTCTAACTAACAGATGATAAATATTATGTTTTTAGATTGAAAAAGGCTCTCTATGGTTTAAAGCAAGCTCCTAGAGCTTGATATGCTAGGTTAGACAAGTATCTATTAAATCAAGGATTCAAAAGAGGAGTTGTAGATAGTAATATATACATCAAGATAGAAGATGACCATTAGCTGATAGTAGTTGTCTATGTGGATGACATCATATTTTGTAGAAATAATGAGAACATGGCCAAGTCATTTTAAAAGGTGATGAAGAAATAATTTGAGATTTCCATGCTAGGAGAACTATCATTATTTCTTGGATTGAAAATCACTCAATATTAAAAAGGTATATTAATATCTCAATTCAAGTACATCAGAGAGATGTTGAAGAAGTTTGAGATGGAAAATTGCATGGTAGTTAGTACACTCATGATCATAAGATGTATTTTTATCAAGGAATATGAGTCTTCAAAGGTTAATTATATGTCATATAGGTCAATTTTTGGAAGTTTATTGTATACCACTACCTCTAGACTTAATATCATGTAAGTAGTATGTTTTATGGGAAGGTTTCAAGTAGATCCAAAGGAGAATCATTTGAAAGTATTAAAATGATACTTGGGTATCTCAAGGGGAATATGGAGTATGTATTATGGTATTTAAGAAGATAGGATTTCAAATTGATAACCTACACAAATGCAGATTGGGTGAGAAGTATAGATGATAGGAATAGTAAAAGTGGAGGAGCCTTCTTCCTAGGTGGGTGCCTAGTTTGATGGATAAGTAATAAATAACCATCAACAGATTTGTCCACTTGTAAGGTTGAGTACATTACACTAGCTTCATGTTACACTTAGGCCCTATGGATGAGATAGACCCTAAAATATGACAAGGTGGAGTATGATGGTCATAGCTCTATCTATTGTGATAATACAAGTGTTATAAGCATCTCAAAGAACCCTATCAAGCACTCAAAGACCAAACACATTACCATAAAATATCCTTTTATAAGAGATTATGTAAGTGAACAAAGTGTAAAACTTGAATATGTTTCTACACAAGATCAAATTGTAGACATATTGACCAAACCACTTTTAAAGGCAAGTTTTGAACACCTAAGACAAGAATTTGGTGTAATTCTTGCCCCTAGCAATCATTGAAGAAGCCAAGTACTTAATGGGAGATAATCATGCTCACTAGCTACAAGAATAAGTGAGTTATTCCAAGAAGTTATGGATGGATATAGGGGAGCATGTTTGTTTTATGTTTTATAAACTCATAGTTTTGTGTGTTGAATATTTTTGTTACAAAAAATGTGATCCAAGGAATTACCAACATCATTTTGTAATTAATGTTAAAAGGGTAGATAGAATAGAATGGGGAGATATGGATGATCATTTTTAAAAATGGTTTTCCATAAATGACAAAGGGGGATATTATTGAGCATTGTTTCAGTTGTTGAGGTTTGGCATTGATGTTGTCACTGATGTCAAAGGTTGTTCATGAAGTCATTAAACAATGTTCTGATTTGATTGCATCCTTGATAGGTATGAAATTATTTGAGGAACATATGAGGAATGTGAATCAAGTTATAAGATCATCAATAATTATTGCAATTTTAGTAGACAAGTCTCAAGTGCTTGAGAAGACTAATCATGACACTAGTTATAGCATGAAGGAACCTTATGAGAAGGTATGAGCTTGGTGTCCTAGTGTGATGGATGAACAGAGGAATAAGAGGATGTATGACATTTTTTGAGCATGAATATTCATAATTGAACCACTCATTAGTGTCTTAGAGTGATCCTACATGGGTAGGATCTACAGACTTAGCATGTAACTAGACTAGTTCTAGACCCTGCTTGACCTAATGAGGTGTCATGAGGTATTGTCAAGGCATATGAAGAATATATGGTAGTGGTTGATCATGTTAATATGTTTGATGACATGTATATGATGTTTTTACATAATAGACAATGGATAGAAGGTTAGTTTTAAGGCCTAATGTGACTTGTAAGTCAAAGACCTAGAGAGTGAAAATAGAGATGGTGGTTAGATGGGGTATCAATATCAATTTCCAAGGAAAGTGTGTCATGTTTTATCAAGTATTTTAACCAAGTTTTAGGTCAAAATTTTAAGGATAAGTCTTGAAAAAGTGTTTTTAGGCCTTGCATGTGTATAGATTGAAGGGTTCTCAACATGAAAAAGAAATTTCAAGTGTTTATTGTCATGTGTAACCTCTGCATGGGAACATAATATATTCATGTTATATTTATAATTTTCTTATCTCAAATTTACAATCATTGGCTTATGAAATGAAGGGCTAAGATTTATGAATGATCATTAAGACTAGAATATTATTTAAACCCTAATTTAGACCTGATGTGAAATATCTTATTCTAAGTGATTATAATGAATTTTAATGGATATAAAATTGATTATAGGTTGTTTTAAAATCTCACAGGAACCTCTAGGTGTGATTTTTTTTAGGTGAGTGAGTGGACCCTATAGGAAAGGCTTTATTTCTCATAGATTTGCTATAACAGTTAGAGTTGACCAAGTCAAAGTATGAAAATGTTTGGATGAAGAAGCTTGAGACTTTTTATTGGTGTCCATGGTGGTATCTAAGATAGATCTATCCCTTAGGTGTTCTTAATTAGTCATAAAAGTTTACTAGTTGTTAGTAGGCCTAATGATGTAAATAATGAGAAACCTAGGTAGAAGTTAAAAGTTTATTAAGGATGTGTTATCATGGATTAGGTATGAATCCAAGTGGATTGAGAATTTTATAAAGACATTTAATAAATTTTAATTTTGGATATATATTTTGGAGGTCAATGGATATGATTAAAATGTTGCTCATAAGTTGACCTGTCTAATTCAGATGAGATATTGAGGTACAAGAATATGAGATTGGTCTACAAGACCAATATTGCCATTTGACCATATTAAATATCTATATGAGAATGTTATAATGACATCATAGGATAATATAAATGTATTTAAAGTCTCTGAAAGTGGTTTTATAGGTGTTTTAGTTCATTATTTCCATGACTGTGTTTTGAAGCCAATTGGTTGTTATAAGCGAGTTACTTATTGAGAAGGGTTTGAGTCCTTTGGCCTTATGTAATGAAGAATAATTAAATTTTTAAATATTTTGAGGTCATTAGGCTTCTATTTATATAATTTTGTTTCAAGGTTATTTTATAAAATTGTGTTTTTGCTTCAGTTGTTCAAGATAGACTTTTTGTGTATGCACAGGTTGAATTGTGAATAGTGTTAATGGCAATCTTAAAGTGGTGGTTGGAGCTAAAAAAATTCATGGACATATAATGGGATTGGTAGGGGTAAATTGAGTGATATATTATATTTTTTTAATGTTTTAATATTTTTAAAGTGTTTCAAGGAGTTCAAAAGGTAACGTGTGTTAATGAAGACCTAATTGAATTAAGTCTCCTTAAGGCCTAAAAGAGGTTTTTGGTCCTATATGATATGAATAACCTATTATAATGTTTTATTTATTTTTTTATCTTGTCCTAAGTATTTTTTTATGTTAAATCTAAATTTTAAAGTGTCTATGTCTGACCAAGGGGTGTATGATCAATAACCTAGTATAACAATAAAACGTAATAGGCCAAATTGACTAATTAGTATGTATGAGAGTTGAAGTGGAAGATATAGAATTTTTAAGAGATAAATTAAGTATTTTAGACCAAAATTAGGGTGAAAATATACTAACATGAATATCTAATATGGTTGTTTTAGATAACTATCAAGGTCAAATGACCTAATCTATCTTAAAGAGATCTAGTTGAGTAAAGGAGCCTAGAAGGCAGTTTGAGAGCGATAAGAGTATGAAGAGATAAAGAAGTGGCCATCATAAGTTGGTTTATAAATAATATGTATTAAAAATGATCAAGTTAATTAGGTGGCTAAGTTGGTTTTGAGTCATCTAAGGGGTTGGTGCCTCCTTACATGTAGGTTGTTCCTAAAGCCTAGTCAAGTGGGTGTTTGGCTAGTTTGGGTTGATGCTCCAAGTGAATTTGGTGATTCAATAAATATTGATGTTTGTATTATATTAATTTATTCCATTTTCATCATCAATTGGTTTTATTCCCCTTGAGGTTTTCCCACTAAAATAAATGTTATATGTGTTATGCTTTTGTTTCATGCTCATGGCTCTTAATGTGTTGCTAGTTCACTACATCATTTTTATAGCTCATGAATGATAAAGTAAAGTTGAAAAAGTTTTGAACACTAATTCACCCCCCCCAGCACCCCCCCCCCCCCCCGCCTCATTAATTTTTCTTCCAACAAAGCCAACCTAGTACTAGTTATAAAAATAGAGAAATCAAACTATGTGTTGATTTTAACAAATTTAATAGAGCATTAAAGGAAGATAATTACCTTCTTCCTTATTTAGATTAGGTGATTCAAATGTTGAGTGGATCAGAGATGATTTATTTTTTTGGATGGTTTCTCTTAAGTGGGGAGATTTTGCATATAAAAGGATGCCATTCAACTTAATCAATATAGGAGCCACCTTTTAGATAGAAATGGATTTTGACTTCTAGGGGTTGGTTGGTAAATGTATCATCATCTACATGGATGATCTCACTTAATTTTCAAAAATTGAGTTAATCATGTTAACCCATTTTAGAGAGTCTTTAACAAATGTAGAAAGTACAGAATCTCCCTGAACCCAAATAAGAGTATTTTTAGAGTCACTGAAGGAAAGTTGATAGCCCATATTATCACTAAATATGTAATTTCCATTTATACAAATAGAGTCCAATCCATCTCCAAGTTGGCACCTCCCAACATCAAAAAGGAGCTAAAGTCATTTATTGAAAAGAATAACTTTATCAAAAAATTCATTTCTAGTTTTGTTGAGATAGTCAGACCCCTAAATGCTATGGTAAAACAAGATGAAAAAATAGAGTGAATTACATAATCCTATAAAGCCTTCAAGTATATCAAATCCACTATCACTCAAGATCCATTTTTCATAAGTCTAGATTTCAATAAATATTTTTACCTATATTCATTTGCTTCAAAACATATCATAGCTAATTTATTAACATAAAGGGTATAAGGTAATAAACATCACATTTATTTCATGAGTCCCAATATGAAGTATGTTGAATTGAGATACTTCATGATAGACAAACACATATCTTCCATGATTAAATCTATTAACAAATTAAGGAACTACATCCTATGAAACAAAATGTATGCCATTGTTCGCAACCTAGATGTCAATCTTATGCTTGGAAAAAATGAGTTAGGTGAAAGGAGAGGTAAGTGGATGGAAAAGTTATAGGGGTTTTATCTAAATTTTAGACCTATAAAAATGATAAGAGTACAAGGTATCATCTAGATGATGGCTCAAACCAGCCCATGCATCAATATTAAATAAATCAATGAAAATTAGATAGTTTGAGGTGATGGTAATCTTAGATCATCTATTACATACTCATAGGCACGTGCCCTCATAAATTAAATAGAGAGAAAAAATAAGACCTCAAGCTTAAATCAGCCCATAACATGATAAAAAAATAGTAATATATAAAAAAAATTTATGAAGGCATTTATCTTAGATGCATGTCAAAAGAAGAATCTAAGTATATCCTAGATAACTTACATCAAAGGATAGGTAATGGTCACCCCTCAATTAATACCAACACTCATAATATTTTAGGGATAGAGTACTACTAGACCATAATATTCAAGGACACACACAACCGCATCATAACCTAACAGGAATGTCAAATATTTGTTAAAAGAGAAGTGAATGATACCATGCCTCTGCAACTAGTTATTGAAGGACACCCCCTTGCTTAGTTGGGTCTTGATTTTATTGGGGTAATAAACTTGAACTCCTTAATAAGAAACAATTTCATCCTTATAGTTATTTATTACTACACCAAGTGGACATAAGTAATAAAAACAAAAAATTCTAGAGCATTTGACATCATCAAATTTTTGAAATAAAATATAGTGAACAGGTTTGATAACCCCATCTCCCTAGTTTATGATAATGGTCCATATTTTCAATCATCTAAATTCATAGAATGGGCCTATGCCAATAATATTATAGTAAAATTATCTTTGAATTATTATCCATAATGGAATGGAGTACCTGAATCCACCAATAAACATGTGGTAGATTTCATTAATAAGTCGACAGAAGATGAGCCACAAGAATGACATATCGTACTAAAATTTGAACTGTGAGCTGATAAAACTAGGCAAAAATAAGATCTCTAAGCTTAACCTTTTCTACTAGTATATGGAAAATAATGAGTCTTCCTTATCACTTTAAAGATACCAATGTATCAATTTATGCAAGAGTGTAGGGGTTAAGATCAAATAATGTATTTTAGTCTACTAGATATAGTCCAAATAGAAGACATGAGAATTAAGGCCTTGTAAAAATTTAGTAAAAATCAATATATTGTCAAGCGATGGTTTGATAAAAGATAAAAAATTAAGTCCTTAAGGATTCTAGACCTACTACTCTTATGGGATATAATCTATGAAAAGAAGTGACAAGATGACAATTTCTCTCCCCTGTGTATTAGACTGTATCATATATAAAAAATCCTTGGTAAAAATTCCTTTCAATTAAAAGACCTTCAAGGTAATGACCTTACCTTTACAATCAATAGATAGCTTTTAAATCACTACATCATGACTACTCTAATTAGAGACACATCATAATGAACTATAAGTGAATGTTTATAATAGGAATAGACTATATTTCATTACTTACTAAGTTAGTTTTTATTACTTTATAAGCTAGATTTCTTACTTTTAGCATTTTAGATGCATTACATTAGTCAGTATGATTCTAGGTTAAATTATTAAAATGTATAATTATCTCATAAATTTATTAAAATAAAAATATGAATATTTGGCAAAACAAAGGGATGACATGTGAAGAAGCACCACTAGTCTTCAATAATATCTATTCTGGTAGTAAAAGATTATATGGGATTGAGGTATGTATTGTGACTAAACTAAGTCTTAATTAGATTCATTAAGTTTACTAAGTCTCAATGACTTATTCTATTATATTCATACAAATTTTATAAAAAAATTTCATTTCTAAATATTCATTGCACTATTACATGCTACAACTTAGATATGAAATAATAAACATAGAACTTGGTATACACTTATCGGGACATATTGACAAATAAATTTTCTTATTCATACACCTAGCCAATGGTGGTTCCCAACACTTATTCTATCTATGTTTCAAAAAAATCATGAAAACTGATAAAAATATGGGTGATTTGAGTAACCTCTATTAGGGCTATGGACATCTCATTGGTAGTAGAGTAAGGATTTGAGTGGGACAAACACTTTTACATGATGTATTACTTGTTATATGTATTCATGGGAATCATATATAAGCCCTAAGGTCAATAATGGAATCCCTTAGATGCGTATTTAAGAAATAGGGTAGTTGAAGACTACTCTCTTATGTTTATGCATAGATACAAGAAAAAAATCAAGAGGATATGTGAGGAAGTCTATCCCCAAATTTTATAGGCCATACAAGGCACTTTAATGCCCAAATTATTTGATAATATAATAAAAATGTTGGAGAAAATGGGAGACTATTAGTACTACCCAGATGCCACTATCATTACTGTAGAAGAAACAAGGGCCACTCCCTTATTGCTACCACACCACGTTCCAAACCATATAATGGACTAAGAAATTGCATGTTAAATTTGGGTCAAAGTAATTTGTCCTATTATTTCAAAAATCCTTTAAGCATTGGAGAATAGCAATATGTGATCAGATCACATTTTCTTCATGTTGTCAAGGCTAGGACCCAATAAAATTTATAAGTTATACCTTTCAGGGAATGGGACCCTAGGAAAAAGGTATGAGGATATCTCATTCAACTCAAGGAGAAGAAGAGGGTACATGTTTCTTATGTCCATGAGGAGTATGGCCATGATATAGTCTTTTTAAATGCAACTGATGATATTGAAGTATGGATGAAAATGAGTAATAAGTCAATATCTATGGCGTAGTCTCAATCTCTTTAGTATGATCCTAATGTAACTAAGGAGAAATTAAAAGATTCATTTACCCATTAATGGCCTCCAAATAAACCACATGACACTCAACCACATGATAGACCTCATTCCCATTTAGGATTGCCTACAGATGAATAACTAGATGAATTTGGTATTCAAAAAGAATTAGACCCTCAAATTAGGATGTAAATTATGAAGGATATCCCAAGTCCCCAAATCTCTTCTCCATTAGGAAAAACTAATATTCAGATTTGGAGACATCCACTACAAGGCATAGTTCAATAGCTTCTTCAGTGAAACAAAGGAAGACTTATTTAGTGATGGCACCTTTGCCACCCCTCACTATAGTCACTCAAATGAGTTTCCTTGATTTGTATAAGATGAATTTCTTATCCATTTCTACTAGTCTAGGTTATCCCTAATATCCGAAGTCTCCTTGAATAAGTTTTTTTTCCCTCCATTACCATGTCAACACCATTAATCACATATACTACTCCTTTGTCACTACTTCTAAACATACCTCCTACCATTGTTACTCCTAAAACTATTTCCCCATGTCATCCACCTTCCACTCCACCCATCTTCACTTACCAAAGGAAGCAAAAGTAGTCTCCCCCTTCTTCTAAGGATAAGAAACTAGAATAAATACCATCATTTGGTCATCCAATTATATAAAAATAACTTGAAGAGGAAGAGAAAGTAGAGGAAACAATAATTGTAATAGAACAAGTAAAATAAGATTATCTCAAACATGTAATATCTCTAGTTGATTATCCCACAGATGAAGAACTAAATGATGAAGAGGTTAATCTAGAAAGGGCCAAAGCATTGAGTTTGACATAATAGAGAATGAAGGAATCCTTGGTCAACATATTAAATCATTGATTCCTCATATAAGAGTAGAGCTAGAGCCTTGGCAAGGTAGTCTCTTTTGTTATTTCTTTAATTCTGGTATTAAAATCATAGCCTGAAGTTTGCCCCTAGCTATTATTAAGCCTATTTTTTCTAGTTAAACTAGTAATATTAATTCAACTATTCCTTCTTCTCCAAAGTTAATAAAGACTCCCAAAGTATTCCATTTTAAAATTTTGATCATTGTTTCTATTTTTGATCCTTGGATACCACTAGTGTCAAGGAAAATGTTAGCCCAATTGGAACTCCCCATGCTAAAACCATTGACCATTAAAACAACTAAAATGATTGTATACTTTACCCTGGGTTTGACTAAACTCTTAACTAAAGTTATCCCCTTTAAGGAAACATCTCCATGGGAGAAGATTGTTCAAACACCCCTATAGTTTCCTATATAGAAAAGTGCATCATTGGCACCTCCTTTGATTGCACCACCTCATATTAATCCTCCATATTATTTTCCCTCATGTGTAAAGAGAGAGACTTGAAAGTGAGAAATCATTATGCCCCTATGGTTAAGATAAATACAAGGTGATAGATATGTAAGGTAATATTTGGTCATGACTAAACTTCCCACAGTCTCCAATCATTTTGATAAGTAGAGTAGGACTATTCAAAGGGTAAGGTAGTGGAAGATGATGTACACAAGTACAAAATAATAAGTGGATTTTAAAAAAAGGGAGAATATTTTCCATTTAGCAAAGAAACCCAAGAGAAATCCAAATGACCCCATTGAATATATTGAAAATTTTGGTACTTTTGTGGATTCTATGGGAGAAACAATGAAGGAAATGTTTCAAAGTAAAGAGGATAACTTGAAAAGGATGTATCAAATCCAAATAATATGGGCACCTCATAAGATTATTACTAATGTACAAAGTGTAAGTACCAATATTTATAATATTTTTTATAAAGTCAGGGTTTCTAGGGCAAGAATCCAATCAAATAGGGAAACTATTGTTACTTTTAAGAACCATTTGAAAGAACTAGAAGAAAGATTGATAATTTGGTTCAATGCTTTAAGAATATTTATTTCAGTCAATTTAATTTTATGTCTCATATGGATGCTTCTTGTTGCTTGAATTATATAATTTCAATAAGGGATTCTTCCATTAATTGACAAAAGTAAATCAAGACCTTGTTGGAGCATTTTATCAATCATGAGTATGAAGCATTATAAATTTTGGTGAATATGAGGGTAAGCAATGTAATAACACCCATAGGATAATTTGTTAATAGACCTAATTTTGAAAACCTTATTCAAGCAACTGCAAACAACTTCAAAGAAGAAGTTGAGGGCATCGTCTATAAAACTAATGAATAAATCTTATATTTGGTTAGTTTTGCAAAAGATAGAGTAACAAAGGTAGAAGATTTTGTATCTAAATTCAAAAGCTCAGAAGATGAGCAATAAAGTTGCTAAATATGAAGTCACTATTCACAAACACTATTCATAGGTTACTATTCATGAGTTACTATTCAAAATCACCATTCATTTGATGAAGTGGTCGTGGTGAGTTGGAAATTACTATGAGGTGGTATGGCCCATAGAGGAATTTTTAAATGGTAAATATGATGAGAGAGAAGGGGAAATGAATGTCTTAGGTGGCCAAATGTATTTTTATGTGGGAGAAGTCAAAAAGGTATAGGTACATCTTTTAGAAGCATGTGTGTGCACATGAGATAATGGGCGTTAAGTTACTATTCCTGATTGAGGTGGGGGATAAAGGAAAAGAAGATTACCACTAATTTTAGAGGCACATGGAGGATTTAAATGGGAATCATGAAGATTCCAAATACATTTAACTCAAGCACATGGTGTCAAGCATGCCTAATAGTGTTATATTTGGTTCTCAACATTTTACCTCTCTCTTGCCATTCTCCTTTGTAGTTTTATATATTAAAAAGATGTAATTTCTTTATTAGTGACATTACAAGTAGTGGATGTGAGTTTAAGACTTGTAGATATTTGTAATAAATCTTGTAAGCTTTGTGAATCTAGGAGTTAGCTTTTTGTAAGCTTGTTTAATCATGCATGAATTAAAGACAAGGTGTGTGTGAGAGATTGGAGAGGTATGAATGTTAGGTTATTGTCACTAGTTTATTCTCCAAGTGTTGCTAAAAATTAATAGTTGAAACATTCTATGTGGATGTATCCAAGTTGGTGAACCACATAAATCTTGTCTTATGGTTTGCATGTTTTATTTTTGATTTGTGCAAGCTTGAATTTTTATTTTACATAGTTCCTCTCTCTTCAATTTTGAGGATATTTTTCTACATGCATTTATCCTAACAAGTAGTATCAAATCAAAGGTTATCTATTTATAAAGATTAAGTTAAAGAAAGCTAAGGATTTTAGCTTGAATGGGAGCTATGGAAGATGATAAAAAAATCAATGGTGGAGAAGTTCAATGGATATAACTTTTGATTATGGAAGATGCAAATGGAGAATTACCTCTTTCAAAAGAACCTCTACGTGCCTTTAGTAGGTAGATCCAAGAAGCCATTGACAATGTCAAATGAGGATTTGGAGTTGTTGGATAGAAAATCACTTGTAACCATCTAGTTACGCCTAACATATACATCTACATTTAACAGATCCCAAGAAAATACTACAAAAAATTTTATGAGCACACTAGGGAAATTATATGAAAAACCCTCTACTTCTAATAAAATTTACTTAAAAAATAAATTATTTAATATGAAAATGTCTAAAAATGGTTTAGTTTAAAATTAACATGTTTATAAGATAGTTGAATTATGTTAATATTAACTTTGATGATGAAGTTAGGGCTCTTCTTATTTTATGTTCCTTACCTAAGAGATAGGATAACTTAGCTATGGTAGTAAGTAAATTTGTCTCCAACAATGCTAAACTAAAGTTTGAATATGTGGTGAGTGTGATCCTAATTGAGGAAATGCAAGGGAAAAATAGTGGTAAAACATCCACATCAAGAATTGCATTATCCATGGAGACTAGAGGAAGACAAAACAATAGAGGAAGAGAAAACTATGGAAAATCAAGGAGAAGGTCATTA
The DNA here is from genome assembly GCA_037957365.1 of Torreya grandis. NCBI lineage: Eukaryota > Viridiplantae > Streptophyta > Pinopsida > Cupressales > Taxaceae > Torreya > Torreya grandis. The sequence continues at coordinate 48,404 of JARHVA010006579.1, forward strand.
TCAAAATCAAGAAGCAAGATGGAATGTTATCACTATGGGAAGCTATGACATAAAAATAAATATTGTTGGATTCTTCATGGAAAATTAGCTAATGACCAACAAGAAGGTAACAAAGAGAAAAATGTAGTAGGTGATGTGTTTTTATTATTACATCTTTGGATAATATTTTTGAATCTTGGGTTTTAAATTCTAGTGCTTCTTTTCATGATAATCCTCATAAGCATTAATTTCAATATTATGTTCAAAGTAATTTTGGACATGTTTGCCTTGGTGCTAATGAACCCTATAGCATTAATGGAAAAGGAAGTGTTTAGGTTAAATTGTAGATTGGGAACACTTGGATGCTTAAGGATGTTAGGCATGTTCCAAATTTGAGGATAAAACTGATTTACACAGGATAGTTGGGTATTGATGGTTGTATGGTCACTTTTACTAGTGAATCATGGAAGTTTATCAAGGGTACACTGGTGGTGAAAAGAGGTAACAAGGTGGGTACTTTATATTTATCCACTGTTAACACTAATGTATCTTATGATTTAGCTACTTTAAGTGCACATGCATCTTTATGGCATCACAAAATTGGGAACGTGAGCAAAAAGGGAATGCATATTCTTCACTCAAAGGTAAAATTTATAGGTTAAAAAAAACTGAATTGAAATTTTGTGAGAATTGTGCATATGGGAAACACAAATGTGTGCAATTTATAAGAGTTGGACTAGCCAAGAAGTAGAGGAAGTTAGAGATTGTGAATATGGGTGTATGGGTACATGCTCAAGTATATTCACTTGGTGGTTCATTACATCATGTCACATTTATTGATAATGCATCTAGAAAGTTTTAGTTTTATTTTATTAAAAAAAACTTAACGTGTTTGATACATTTAAGAGATGAAGAGATTTAGTTGAAAATTAAATAGGATTAAATATCAAGTTCCTTGGGTTAGATAATGGTGGAGAATACTATAACAAGGAGTTTAATAACTACTCTTATGGAATATGTAGAAAAAATATGGATCCAAGAACACCAAAATATAACTATGTGTTAGAGAGGATGAACAAAGCCATCATTGAATGTGCTAGAAAAATGAGATTAAATGCAGGGTTATCATTACAATTTTGGGTAGATGTTTTAGATACAATAATGTACCTGATAAATAGAGGATCTTCAAGTGCCTTGGATGGTGGCATATCAGAGGAGGCATGGAGTGGTAATTTTTTGGTTTTTAAGCTTTTACTCATATTGATAAAAAAAATAGGTCCAAGTTAGAGGCTAAATCTCATAATTGTACTTTTATTTTTTGTGCTACTAATGACTTTGGATTCTAGTTATGGAATTTAGAAGATAAGAAAATAATTAGGATAAGAGATGTTATATTCAATGAAAAGGTCATGTACAAGGATCAGTTGTAGGAAATTAAGCAAGAAAAATCTAAGAAAGAATACACAGTGTTTGAGGACATCATAAATAAATAAGTCCCAAAGGTACCAATTAGAAATATGGAACCCAAAACTCCTATTGTAAGAAGATATACTAGAGTAATTAGACCACATGAAATTTTTATCATTATTTTAATTATTTATTACTTATTGATGGTGGTGAAATAGAGAGCTTTGAAAAAGTAGTGCAGGTTGATGCTAAGGATAAGTGGAATCAAGTTATAGATGAGGAATATGACTCTTTTATGATAAACCAAACATAAGATTTGGTGGAGCTTATAAGAGGAAATAAGGCATTGTATAATAAGTGGGTATATAAGATGAAGGAGGAAGATGGAGGTAAAAAATATACAAGGCTAGATTGGTGGTGAAAGGATTTGCACAAAAGAAAGGTATAGATTTTTATGAAATATTCTCTTGTTACTAAGATGAATTTTACTAGAAATATTTTTACTATAGCTGAAATTGAAGAATTGAATTTAGAATAGTTAGATGTGAAGACTACTTTATTTCATGGGGATTTGGAGGAGGATATAATGGAGTAGCCAGAATGTCTTGAAGCCAAGGGTAAAGAGAAGTTTGTGTGAAAACTAATGAATAACTTATATGGTCTTAAACAAACTCCAATGCAATGGTATATTAATTTTTATATTTTTATGATTGAACAAGGCTATTCTAGATGTCATTCTGACCATTGTGTGTATTTTAAGAAATAAAAAAAAATGGCAGCTTTATTATCCTACTTTTGTATGTGGATGACATGGTGGCATGTTCTAACATGTAGGATTTTAATGTATTCAAGAGATGGTAGATTCCTTTTCTATGAAGGATATAAGTGATACCAAATAGATCCTTGGGATGAGAATAGACATAGATAGAAATAATTTAAGGTTGACATTATCATAGGGAGAGTACATCAAGAAAGTGTTGGAGAGGTTTAGCATCTAGAATGCAAAACCAATTGGGACACCTTTCATGTGCCACTTCAAATTAATAAAGGAGAAATGTCCCAAGACATAATAAGAGAGGAATCATATGTCCAAAACACCTCACTCATTAGTAGTTGGTAGTTTAATATATGCAATGGTGTACACAAGGCCAAACATTGCACATGTAGTGGGAATGGTGAGTAGATTCATGAGAATCCAAGAAATGAAAACTAACAAGAAGTAAAGTGGATTCTTCATTATCTGAGAGGGACCATAGATGTAGTTTTTTGTTATGGTGAATCAGATATGACCTTATGAGGATATGTTGATTATGACATGGAAGGTGATTTGGATGGTAGGAGAAGCACTATTGGGTATGTGTTCACTATAGATGGTACAACAACAAGTTGGATATCATGTCTATAAAAATTTGTGACACTTTCTACCATAGAGGCTGAGTATGTTATTGTTACAGAAGTAAGCAAGGAGATTATATAGCTATAGAGGTTGATGGAAGAGTTGAGGTACCAATAAGGAAAAGAAATACTTTTCAATGATAGTCAATGTATTATTCATCTAGAAAATAACTCAACATTTCACTTTAGGACAAAACACATTCATTTGAGGTATCGATTCATTCAGATAGTATTAGAGGAGGATCAACCAAAGATGGAGAAGATACATATAAGTGAGAACCATATAGATATGATGACAAAGCTAGTTGTAAAAGTGAAGTTGAAATTTTCTTCAACTTTTATTGGTCTTCATGGATGAAGAAGATCATGAAGATAAATAGGTTTAGCAAATGCAATGGTAAGGTTTTATGAATACTAACTTTAAGTGGAAGAATTGTTAAGTGTGAAGTCACTATTCATAAACACTATTCATAAGTCACTATTCATAGTTACTATTCTTGTGATGAGGTGGTAGTGGTGAGTTAGCAATGACTATGAGGTGGCATCTATGTGATGTGGTATGTGCCATAGAGGAATTTTCAAGTGGTAAAGATGGTGAGAGATAAGGTGGGACAAATTTATTAGGTGGCCTCACGATTTTTTATGTGGGAGAAGTCGAAAAGGTGTAGGGACATATTTTTTAAGCATGTGTGCACACATGATATAGTGTGAATCAAGTTACTATTCCTTATCAAAGTGGGGGCAAAGGAAAACATGATTACTACTCATTTTGGAGGCATGTGGAGGAAGTAAAGGGGCATCATGAAGATTGCAAATAATTTTCATTTAAGCACATGGTGTCAAGCATGCCTAATAGTGTTGTCTTTGTCCCACATGGAATTTTGGCACATTCTATTGTCTCTCCCCACTTTCCATCTCTCTTTCCTTTGTCTTATATAATTATATATATAAAAAGGATGCCATTTCTTTATTAGTGACATTCCAAGTAACGGATGTGAATTGAATACTTGTAGGTCTTTATAATAAATCTTGTAAGATTTCTGAAGCTATGAGTTAGCTTATTGTAATATTGTTGAAGCTTATATATATTGAAGACAAGGAGTGTGAGAGAGACTAGAGAAGAGTGAGTGACAAGTTGTTTTCACTAGTTTATTCTCCAAGAGTTGCTAAAACTAATAGTTGAACCATTCTTTATGGACGTAGCCAAGTTGGTGAACCATGTAAATCTTGTCGTATGGTTTGCATGTTTTATTTTTTATTGGTGCAAGTTTAAATTTCTATTTTTCATAGTTCCTCTCTTTGAAATTTTGAGGATATTTTTATGCATGCATTTATCCTAAAAAAGGTTGATGGCTGAGGCTATTATTATTTTAAATCCTTCATTACTTAATTTTGATATTAAAAATAAATAATCTGACACAACTTATGCATTATTTGAATAGTTAAGAGCCAAAGAAGTAGATTTGGGGTCATTTTCATGCACATAACTAGCTGTTAGTGACCCCCAACATCAAAAATATGTTAATTTCTTAGATTTTCTATTTTGAAAACTTAGATAGGCTTAGTTTTGATCCATAGGGACCTCCAATAGTTACTTCATTTACAACTACACTTACTCCATTGACCTCTTTAGTTGGCGGTATTAGCACCATGACATAAAAATAGCTAGGTATTTGCATGATATTATTTAAATGGAGATTTATTTCCCTTCCAATTTATTTTGCATGTAGATTTTATTTTTAGCTAAAGAGTATTTTCTAAATATGGTGATGATACATACATCTTTTTCATGATTTGGGTACATAGTTCTAATTTTGAACTTGTAATTTTAGACAAGGCTTGAAGAGATGAGGCATCCCCATCCCAAGCTATTATATATATATATATATATATATATATATATATATATATATATATATATATATATATATATATATATATATATATATATATATATATATATATATCCTCTAGTTCCAAAGGGAGGAAATTTTTGGCTAATAAGATTAATAATAAATTCTAATAAGTTTTTCTTGACTTGGTCTTTGTGTGAAAATCTTGATTCTTATCTAGTTTTGTGGAGTATATGTGATGCATTATCATTCTGGTATTTTAGTTTTTTGATTGTGTATGAGTTATATTATTTAATATAGTTATTTAATTTAAGTTACAGATGATTTGAATTTATTTTACATGTTAATTATAATCCCCATTTGTAGATGTACAATATCAAATCTAGAAAACATAACAACCTTTAATTCATGCATGTTTAATTATACTATGTTCTGGTTCCTTTTAATTCTTTAATATGTTTTATTATTGGTGTACTACAATAGTTTATAAAAAATATTGGTCCTTTGATTTCTTATCATAGTATAGTTTAATTATTAGTCTTGAAGGGTTTTCATCTTGTGTGATTCACAAGACTCTTTTCTACCTTACCCTTCTTGTTTGAGTTTATTTTTGGAAATCTTTCCCACTTTAGATAGAACCATAATCCTTACACTCACCTCAATTAGATCTAGGTCCATACATGGTCAAATCACTCATGGTAAACAATCTATATCATTCATGTCTATTCCACCAGCATGTTATTTAAAATTGAATACCCTATAACTCATGTCTTGGAGTGAAATCCCTCACCAATCCTAAAATGTTAGAGTCTACCTCTTAGGGTTGTTGGGGTATGTATGTAACCCACAATGATAGTACAATTAAATTGGTGCTAGAATGAGGGAAAACACCTCTACCTCTATCTTTTTGAGAAAGATCTACTTGAGTTGCACTAGAAGCACCTAGAAAATTAACAAGATCTACCTTAGATAATAACTTGATATTACCACCTTTGGAAATCCATAAAAAATAAAGGTATAGTAAGGGAGTTAGGAGAGGACTTAGAGCCCCATGAATCTCTCTATGTAGGCAACCCCATCTTCCTATCCTCCTAATGACTCAATAACAATATTAAAAATTAAATAATCCTCCACAACCTCCCCCTTAGGCTCCAACCTAGATACGAGGTTCAACTATCAATGTCGCTAGATCTATTCATGATATCCATAAAAACATGGATAAATATCTTCTTAACTTTTCTTCATCAAGAGGAAGGACTATGGAAGAACATATGAAGGTCTTAAAAATTTCTTTAGGAATATTAAATGTAACTCACAAAGATGTGGCTTGCAAATTATTCCCTTTCTTGTTATAAGATGTGGCCTATGACTGGTTCCTAAAATTTTTATAAGGGATCTATTATGACTTGGCCTGAATTATAGGATAAGGTTTTTAAAAAATTGGCCAAGTTACTAGTCCAAGTGTTGTTTATCATTAATTTTCTAGCATGAGGTGAGATCTTGATGAACCAATCAGAGTTGTCAATACCAAATTTCAAAAGATGTGTAGAAGACTAGATACTGCCTATTAATTAGTTGAGGTGTTGGCTCTTGATATGTATAAAAATTCACTAGATCCCATATGCATTATGTTCTTTTTAAAATCTATTGGAATTACTTTGTTGGCTTTGGCTTACATTGAAGCCATCAGTATTGACATGTATTTAAATACCCATATAAAATCCTTGGCCCCACTTGATCTTGTCCAAGTTTTTATAGATTTCTCTCCAATCATAGGCATATATCATAATAATGTATCCCAAAACCAAAACAAAGTATGCATCTTGGTGATTTTGACTCATGCTCCACCTAAACAACACCTTAACTTGCTAAATAATTCTACGTCTATCTCCAACCAAAAATGTCAAAGTCATCACTCGATCCTGGTCAATATAGATACTACACATGGTATTACTTCTAATACAGCAAAGATAACATTAGATTCAATATAGAGGATAGTACAAAAAATAAGTAACATAGGTAGACATAATACTGACCAAAATTATAGATTATAAAGATACAAACCTTTCAACATGTTTGGATATAATCAAGAATATAAATTTACATTTAATAATATATTTGAGATCAATATCATGGATGTAGCTCTTCCAAACTAGTGATGAGTTCATAAAATTATGTAACATGGTGAGTTAAATTTTATTGAGTTCTACATGGATTTCAAAATCTTCCTGTATGAGGTAGAAGGGAAATAAAATCTTATACATCAAAAGGAATCATCCTCCTCTAATGATTTGGACACCTAAGCATAGTAATGGTTTTTGAAATATATGACTCTTAGTTTCCATAGGAAGGTGATAATAAGCCAGAGGATAAGATTGATGAAATCCATTCTTTCCAATGGTATCATCAAGATAGAAATAAATAAAATTTAAGGAGTAAGTAACCCACCATGATTGCAACACCTCCTTATAATAATGACACCACTCCTCTAGATCTAAAGGACAATAATAATCCACCTCCTCTAAAGAGATATGATCAGTTACAAAATGTAGAACTACCCAAAAAAGGAGGATACAACATTGTTGAGGATATTAATAGGGTAAAAATAAACATCACTCTACATGAGTTGGCCCAGATCACTAAAAAAAGGGATTAAATGATCAAAACCCTAATTAAGAAACTATTTAATGATAAATTAAATATTTCACAAGCAAAATTGGTGATAAATAAAGATAAAACAAAAGTGTAACCTTTTCTACTAATCATCAGAATGTTTATGAAGAATTTACACAACTATCTCATTGACTTATGGGCATCGCTAATGTGATGCCAATAGCTATACATAAATGGTTGGGTTTGAACCTAAAAAGTTAAAAAGAGTAATCATTTAATTATAAAAATGATCTATCACATGTGTTGTAGAATTATCAAACATATGTATCTAGATGGCATCCAAACCACTTATGCAACAAACTATTGATACATACATCATTGACATTATAAAATCTTATGGTCTCTTACTGAGTAGGGATTGGTCCAAAAATCTTAAAATATACATAGATATTGACTTCTCACACATGTGGTTTCCATAGAAGGGGCTACCCAACCAAATCCAAGTCGATTGTGAACCTAAAGTGAAACACATGATCATGGAGTGTAACACTACCAATGAAAGGGTAGACTTTATGTATTCACATTAAGGTGTGTACATGTTCACCAATAAATAATAAAATGCATTACATGATCAGTAATTTTAAGGTCCTTCCCAGTTGTGGGCATTCCATTTCAATGGGGATAGGTTAAAACAAGGTTAAATTGTGGGACTAACACTCATAGATTTAAATTGGAATCAATGTCAGTTTGATTATAGATTTTAGTTTGCATGGATAAACAATAGGTTTGAGTATGAAGCTCAAATCCTCAACCTCTAATTTGTATTAAAGTATCATTATAAGAAAGTACATGTCTTTGGTGAGTCTGAGCTAGTTGTAAACCATATAAGAAATAAATACCAATGCAAACTCATTTATTAAAAGAAATACAAGCATTGGACCCAGGACCTAATTTAATATTTTGATGCATTCAACATCAAATCTATTCGAAGAGAAGAAAACCAGAATGTAGATTCACTAAAAAATTTAGTTTCTAATTTGACACCACTAAAAAAATAAAAAATGTGAAGATTATATGTGGATATAGTTCCCTATCCTTTATTCCAAACAATATATACCATTTCATGTGTTTGAGGATGATCAACAAATTGTTTAGTTCCTTACCATTTATGGAGCCTTCAAGTCTTAGATGATAGATGAAATGGAAATCAAACTTATATAAATTCAAGATCTAAGACAATATGGCATTGTATAGCTAAAATAAAACCACATCCTTTAAGGGATGGTTTCTTTAGATTGAGCCTTTGATATCAACCCACAAACTCAAAAGCAAAAATAATTCAAGGCAAACAAATATAATTTCACCAAAGAAAACTTAGGGATTGATCAACATCCCCATTACATGAATGTGGGTCTAAGATACACTAAGAATGAAAATTAGAGACTCAATACATTACTCATAGACTACAATGATGTCAGTACATAGACTTATGATGACATGAAGACCTTTGACCCTAGGGTAATCACTGACACCATCCACCTCAAACATGATCATAAGCCTTTTAGACAAATATAGAGGCTAATGAATCCAATCCTAAAACATATTATATAATTAGAAGTGTGGAATCTCCTAGATGATGAAATCATGTTTATAATGAAGCAATTAACTTGGGTAGCCAATGTAGTACTAGTTGGGAAAATGGATAAATTAGACTGTTCATTAGTTTCAAGAACATGAACAAAGCATCAGAGAAAGATAATTACCCTTTACCTTTTTTGGATGAGATAATTCAAATGGTGAGTGTATTAAATATGATGTCTTTTATAGATGTTTTCTCTAGTTACAATCATGTACTGACTGAAGTATAACATAGGATGAACACTACATTCACCACCAAGTGGGGAATTTTTGCATATAAAAGTATGTTGTTTGGCCTAATCAATGCATAAGCCACCTTATATAGAGAAATGGATTTTGCCTTCCAGTGGTTAATTGTTAAATGTATTATAATTTACATGGATGACCTTATTATGTTTTCAAAAAATTTATTTGATCATGTCAACCACTTGTAGAGAGTCTTTGATAGATGTAGGAAATATGGAGTCACCCTAAAATCAAAGAAGAGTATCTTCAAAGTCACTAAAAGAAAGTTGTTAGGCCATATTATCACTAAATATGAAATTTCCATTGATCCATATATATTCCAATCCATCTCCAAGATGGAACCTCCCAACAAAAAAATTGAGATAAAGTATTTTTTATAAAGATCAACTTTGTTAGAAAATTCATTTATGGTTTTATCGAGATAGTTAAACCATTGAATGTTATGTTGAAACAAGATGGAAAAATGGAATGGATGGAAAAAACATAGAAATCCTTCAAGGATATCAAAAATTATATCACTTAGGATCCAGTTCGAATAATTCCAAATGTTAATAAATATTTTTAACTTTATTCATTTACTTCAAAATATACTATAGCTAGTGTATTGACACAAAATATAGAAGGCAATGAACATCTCATTGATTTCATGAGTACCAATATGAAGTATGTTGAACTAAGATACTCCATGATAGACAAATAAATATGTTCACTAATTAGAGCTATTAATAAACTTAGGAACTACATCTTATGAAATAAAACATATGCCATTATTCCTAACCTAGTTATCAAGCTTAACTTGGACAAAATGAATTAGGTGAAAAGAGAGGTAAGTGGATGGTAAAGTTACATGAGTTTTAGCTAGATATCAAACCTAAAAACATGGTAAGAGGCTAGGGTATCATCCATCTAATGGGTCAAGATGAACCGTGAAATAGTATTAAAAAAATCAATAAAACTCAGATAGCTAGAGGCAAATCATATTGTCTGATCATCCATTACCTGCTCATAGGTACGTTCCCTCCTGAATTAAATAGAGAATAAATATGATCCCTCAAGCTTAAATCAACCCACTAAATGATAAAATAAGGGAGTCCTATATAGAAATAATATGAAGGCATATATCTTAGATGCATGTCCAAAAACAAAGATAAGTATATCCTAGACAACTTGCATTAAAGGATAGGCAATGGGTACCCTTTAGTTAATAACACAACTCATAAATTTTAAATATAGAGTACTGTTGGACAATAATATTCAAGGATGACCAGAACCACATCCAAAACTACAAGGAATGCCAAATATTTACTAAAAGAGAAGTGAATGTTGCCATGCCTATGTAGTTATTAATTGAAGGATGCCCCTTTATGTAGTGGGGTCTTGATTTTATTAGGTTAATAAATTCAAACTCTTTGTTAGGACACAAGTTCATCCTTAAAACTACATATTACTAAATTGGGTGGATAGATGTAGTATAAAAAAAACATTCAAGATCAATTGATGTCATAAAATTTTTAAAAGCAAATATAGTGACTAGGTTTGGTACCCCCCTCTCCTTAGTTTGTGATAATCTTTCAGCTTTTCAATCATTCAAATTCATAGAATAGCCCCATGACAATTAGATTATAGTAAAATTATCTTTGAATTATTATCTAAAATGGAATGGAGTATTTGAATCCATTAATAATATTTTGGTAGATGTCATTAAGAAATAGGCACAAGACAAACCATGAGAATGGAATCTCTTGTTGAAAAATGCATCGTGGGTTGACAGAACCAGACACAAACAAGTTCTCAAAGTTTAACCTTTTCTGATAGTATAGGGATAACAACTATTCTTTCCCATCATTCTAAATATACCAACATATCTATTTACATAAGAGTATATGTGTGAATATTGAATAATGTAGTTTAGGCTATTATATATAGTCCAAATAGAAGATGTGAGAATTGAAGCTCAACACAGCTTCAATAAACATCAGGATATTGTAAAGCAGTGGTTTGATAAAATATATCATATCAAGGCCTTTATTATTTTAGACCAAGTAACCTTATGAGATAAATCCCATGAAAATAAGGGACAACATGAAAATTTCATCCCTTGCGGGTTAGACCATATGAGATATCAAAAATCCTTGGTAAAAATGCCTTTCAATTAAAAGAACTTCAAGTTAACCTTGCCTTTCTAGTCAATAGATAGTTTTTGAAGAACTCTTCATGGTTTTTATCACTTGAGATGCATCAAAATGAAATGTAAGTTAAAGTTTATATTAGGAGTAGACTAGATTTCATTGCTTTCTCATTTAGATTATTGCTTTCTAGGTTAGATTTCTTATTCTTAGCATTTTGCTTTCAATAGATTAGTCATTATGCTTTCTAGGTCAAATTATTAAAAAACATAATTATCTCACCAATTTATTAAATTAAAAATATGGAGATATGTCAAAACAAAGGGATGATATGTGAAGAGGAACCACTAGTCTTTAGGAAGATTTATTTTGGGAATACAAGATTATCTAGGATTGAGGTATGTATTATGACTAAATTGAGTATTACTTAGATCCAATAATTTTACTGAGTTTAAAAGAATTATTCTGATATATTCATGCACAGTTTAGTATTTTTTTCATTTTTAAAGATTCAATATACTATTACATGCTAAAATTTGGATATGAAATAATAAACATAGAACTTGGTATACACTGATAGGGACATATTGACAAATAAATTTTCTTATTCATACACCTATCCAATGGTGGTTCCCAACCCTTATTCTATCTATGTTTCAAAATAAAATAAAATAAAAATCTTGCAAAATGATAAAAGATGGGTGATTTTAATAACCTCTACTAGGACTATTGAGATCTGGCTAGTAATAAAGCAAGGCTTTCAATGGGACTAGAGGTACCTCTATCGAGCTTATGGATTCTTGGATGGGAGTAGAGCAATACCTAAGCTTCTTTAATTTATTTGGTTGCAAAATTATAAGTCAAAATGAAAATTTTAGTGTTTATTCATCTATTTGTTAAAAAATTTATAACCTAGAGAAATTGACCTCAGTATGTCACACATGAATATAAGGAATAGAAAGATTAGTATGTTGCATGAAGAAGTTAGAGTTTGTTCCATATTATTGGTTTCCTTATTATTTCTTTTTAAAAAAATTTATCTTATAATATATTGTTGAAATTATAGGTTCTCAAAATACTCAGGAGTATTTTCTCTTTTGAATCACCATTTGTTGTCTCCCTAAAACACAACCCATTTTATAAATTTAAAATGAGGACCCATTATGGTTAAATATTTAACTAGGGAAGCCATGAACCTTATAATTCCATGGTTCTAATTTTTCTTCAATCAAAACCTAAGGTTATTGTCATGAAGTCAAAATTTACAAGAATTCAAAGCTTGAAAATCAAATCTTGAACTAGTACCTTAAGTTATGTTGCACTTTAGGTTTTCATGATTTAGTTTTTTGATGTTATGGTTTACAAACTAATGGTATTAATATTTTTGCATCCTAGTTTTATATAAAAATTATGTGATCACATTACCATTGACCATGATTTATTAACCATCCATAAGTGGGTCCCTCTTATGTTACATAGAATTTAACACATGTCGTTGATGCATAATCTAGAGCCTCGAGCTTTTATAAAGTTATAACACTTTGAATCGCCTTGAGTTATCTAAAGTCAAGAGGTGATGTTTTAGATTTAAATGAATATTTTAAAAGATTATTAAACTCTAAGTCTTCTGAACCACCAAGCTTCAAGAAATCACCAATTGGTTTATTTTTAAAAATGCATCAATGCAAACACTTCACTTGTTCATCCGTAAAGTTTAATGGTCCTAGACCTATATAATTTAATACTTCTAAACTTTCATGGTTCCAAATAATTTCACACATAGTAGATTTTTTTCAAATAGAAGCCTTGAAGAATTAAATAGACCTTTGGTCTATAATCTAATGGCTCCTATCTTGCATGCTCAAAGTGAATGACACTCGGTACATCTATATCCCAACTCAATTGTGGTAGAATCGAGTCATAGTCAAAATATAACTTATGAAGTCTTCAAGCATCCAAAATTCCTGAGCCATTAATATCACTCCACATGTCACCTTACACTACTTCAAATCTTCTAGGATATACATATTTCAAATGTATAGGTAGTAGTGGCTCCAACATCTCAAGACTATGTATACCCAAGGTTATTCCACATGACTTAATCACATTGACCTATGACTATGGAGCATATGAAACATGATGGGAGCATAAATAAAAGGCAAGATAAAATATAGACAAGCATCATTTTACCAAAGGGGATGCTACCAAAGTATGGACAGGTTAATAGCATCATAAAATAACTAGTCAACAAGTAATCAATAACTATCTGAAAAGTGATGACTAAACACAAAGAATTAACAAAGTGTTGCCATGTGGAAAGCTAACCAACCCACCAAAGTTAGGTAACTAGTTAAAATAAAAATGGGAATTAAAATAAATTTTCATTATCTACATTGATGGTGCAAAAATGCATTCAATACTCACGCTTGTGAATAATATATGTAAAACCTACACAAAAGGGAATTCACTTTCCATTACTCTCTCAATCCATTGATTGTATCTTTGAGCTCTCCAGCATCTTGAATGAGCTAGTTTATTTAATAAAGAATTACATAATGAACCATTAGATTCATAAAGAGAATTAAAATAACTATCAAAGAAGAATGACATCTTATTTAAAATAGGGAAAGTCTCTAGTTCCTTCTCCTTACTCATTTAAAGAAGATACAAATATATGGATATTATATTCGGAAAGAGCATGTTAGACTTCAAGTTTTTGCACTACTTGGTGCTTTGGGAAGAGGTGAAGTATATAAAGACATATTCTATTAATCACCAACTCTCTCTCAATGATAATAAATACATATATGATCTCGTACCTATCCAATAGTAAGGCTTAACTAGAGGTGATGTCATGCATTGACCTACTCAAAGTTTTATTAGCTAATGAAACTATTTATAGGGATATATTACATGTTAAGAAGGTTGAAAATGTTGTTACTTACATTTTTTGTAGGGTATTTGAGAGATACTTTAGACTCACATTCCCTAAAATTGCTTACAATCAAGTCTCAACCAATATTTAGCTTGATCTTAATACAGTAGACATAAAATTGAAACAATGGATTACTAAAATCCAAAGGGTGAATCAGAAGGGGGATATCTCATGTCCAATTGCATTATTGAATTCATGCTTAGAATTAGGATAGATATGTCCCTATTGAATATATTGTATGGTTTTACTAGTATTACATACATCTAATGTGAGTGGGATCCCTTGTTGGATATACTCTTGACATTCGATAAGTTAGTGGCACTAGGAGAAATTATAAGTGTGAAGATAAAATCACAACTACTCCACCCTAATCAAAGGGCAACTAATAAAAACTTTTACATGATGTCCTTCGTATTAGATGTAGTCATGGGCATGGTATATAATCCCTATGGTAAAAAATGGAAACCCTCATATGAGTATTTATCAAATAGGGTAGGTGAAGACTACTCTTTTATGTTTGTGCATAGATACAAGAATGAAGTTGAGAGGATATGTGAGGAGGTATATCCCAAAATTTTCCAAGCCATATAGGGAAATGCAATGCCCATATTATCTTATAATATAATAAAAAACTTGGGAAAAATGGGAGACTATTAGTACTACCCAAATGTCACTATCATTAGGGTATAAGTAACAAGGACCACTCCTCTATTGCTATTGCACCATGTTTTGTACCACATGGAAGAACAAGAAATTACATATCAAAATTATAATAGCATTAAAAAATAACTAGATAGAAGTAATTTTGCCTATTATTTCAAAACTCATTTAAGCACTTGACAATAACAATATGTTATTAGGTCACATTTTATTCATGCTAGCAAGGTCAAGACTCAGTACAATTTATAGGTTACACCTTTCAAGGAGTGGGACCCTAGGAAGAAGGTAAGGGGATATCTCCTATAAATCATGGAGAAGAAGAAGATACATGTTTCCTATGTCCATGTATAGTATGACCATGATACAATCTTTCTAAATGCATGTGATGATATTGAAGTATAGATGAAAATGAGGAACAAGTCAATATTTATGGCTTGGGTTCAATCCCTTCAATGTGATCCTAAAGTAATTAAGGAGAAAGCATAAGATTCATGGATCCATAAATGGCATCTAATCCATCCACATGACACTTAACCATAGGATAGACAACCCTCTCCTTCAAAAGTTCTTGCAGATGAACAACCAAATGAGTTTGGAATTTAAAGAGAATGAGACCCTTAAATTAAGACATAAATTCTATGGGGTCCCCTAAGTCTTAAATTCTCTTATACATTAACAACAACTAATATTAAGGATTTAGAGACATCCACTACAAGGTATAGGCCAAAAACATCTTTAGGGAAATAAAAGAATATATCCTAGTGATGATGCCTTTGCCACCCTCAATAGAGTCACTCAGGTGAGTCTCCTTGATTTTTTATAGATTGCTTTCCAATCCATTCCCAATACTCTAGGTTCTTCCCATTCTCCTAAGACTCCTCAAGTAATTTTCATGCCCTTCATAACCATGTCAACACCATTAAGAACATCTACTACTCCTTCTCCACCACTTTCAGTCATACCTCCTATTACTATTATTATTATAGATATTTTCCCATATCATCCACCTTACAATCCACCCATCTTTACTTACTAGAGGAAGAATAAATATTCTCCCCCTTCATCTAAGGATAAGCAACTAGAAGAAAGATTTGTTGACCATTTTTTACCATATGTCAAAATGGGTCAACCCCTTATAGTTAGGATCTTATATAGAGGCTTTTTATAATGACATAGGGTATGTTGTAGTTCATTTAATGTCATATCATATGATAGTCTAGCTTAGTCATAATGTCATTTGGTGTCTTAGGGGTCATTTTAGAGTCATATATGCAAGTGGTATGTTTTCATGGTGTCCAAATAGTCAGGATCATGGAAAGAGTTTGTATAGGACTAAATAAGTTCATTTGAGATTTCAAATATCAAACATTAGTTCAAGCATAAGCCCAAGTGAACTAGACTATCATCAGGTTGTCATCAAAAAATAAATGGATCAGCTCACTTGTGCATTTGATAATTTCACTCAAAAAGCCTCTCAAGCCAAAATTTTATAGTTTCATGAAGCTCTTTGTGCCAAAAACATGCTCTATAAGTTATGGAGCTTCAAAGTTGGACCTACAGAGTAGAATGTTCACTCAAACATCAAGTTTGAGCTCCATAAATTAGTCATTTATATTCAAAAGGTCCTTAAAGGATTTAAATTTGATCAATATTTAATGGTATACATAGATCACATACTAAGACTTAGATATAATGGTTCATGTTTGGGTCAAATAAGTCAAAAGGTCCCTAATTTAAAATCCCTTAAAAAGCTACAAGTTGGATAAGATCTAACAGTTTGGGTTCACTAAGCAGAGATCCAACAATCAAATCTTGACTGAAAAGAAGGTGGGTCCAATCTAGATCAAGGATTAATGTTCAGTCATTACAATGATCTAATGGTGTGTATGAACTGATAGGAAAGTGGTCCCAATCATATCTATGACTATTTTTCACTCATACATCTTGATCCAATGGTGCAAGAGAAAGTCAACATGTCAAAGGATCTTTGTGGTAGAAAATCAAAGGCTAGTGTTCCTTCATACATCTTGATATTTTGGATCATAAGAGTTAAAAAAGTTAGGATATTACAATATGGATCTAAAATACCAATAGTAACAATGATAGGTTAGAAAAATATAATTGCTCTGAGTCAATTTTTGATAAACAAAGTCAAACCAAATAGCCATTTTTGACTAGAGAAAGTAGGTATCGCAAACATACTTTATAATGTAATTAATAGTGTGGAAGGTAAATGCCACATGGGCATGTAGGATTAAGGATTATATATAAGATTAATCTATTTATACTCATGTGTCACTATGAAAATTCAATCAAGGACCCAAAAGGAATAGTGACTGTAAGATGTGAAAAATGAAGTCTAAGAAAGAAATGAATGACTAAAAGTCATGAATATAGGTGTCTATAAGATATCTGGTATATTAAAAATTCCTATTAATATCATAACATATGTGGTGACTCTCCTAATTCATCTTTAAATTCTTGAGAGATGATATATGATGAAGGTAGTTTCACAAAAGCTAGCAAGAAAAATCTTTGCACTATTTTATAGAATTTGTCATGGTTTATATGGACATTTGTCTTGGGAGGAATTCATGGTATGTTTCATACTCTAGTCCCCTGAAATGTAATTATTTATCGATTGTATATGTGTTTGAGTGTCCTTTGAACTTCATTCTTTCATGCTCTTTCTACAATTCTATAAGTAGTTGCCATTTTTGTCTTTGAAAGATATACCACTCCATGTATGGTGAATGCCTACTAGAATGAACTTGTATTTTTCCTTTTAACATTAATTCAAGTTTGGTTTTGAGTTAATGAATAATTTTCTAAGTGTGTAAAGTGATATATGGTGATGTAAATTGATAATATCTTATCCTTTCTTCTCCTTATCCTCTCATGTTTATGCAAGAGTTCTTATTCTAGTAGTTCATATCAAGTGTTTTCAAGTGTATGGATTTGTATTTTAAGTTTAAAATGAGCCTTAGTGTTTTCAACTAGACTATGGTTTACTTACCTTGGATATCCTTCATGCATCTCACCTCGATATTGAAACACTCATGTTAGAATCTCTTTATACTTGGAAGTTAGCTTGTATGCCTTGTTTCTTAGCGTAAGAAGTACAATGGTCATGTGGAAGACATATTTGTACATCACCCTTTATAATAGGTTTATTTCATGCTAATTATATCCCTTTTCCCCATATTCAATCAGCTAGTTTAGGTGATAAGAATCCCAAGACACATTCAGCGAGCTAGCTCTTAAATCTAGAGGCTCGCTTCCACTATGGTTACACCCATATACCTAGAAGTGTTCCCATGTTTCCCAAATCTGAAAGAAGATTTAACACCCTTTTATAAGGTGAAATATTTGGTTAAAATAGTTATGGCATACCTGGAAGGACTTATTGACTTTAAGACAAACTGTCATGGTGAATGTTTGTCTTGACAACATCAGCTACAAATTGGTTTACTACTCAACATTTGGTGATTCCTTCAAGGTAAATCTGGTTCAAGAACATTTTTTTTGTCATAAATTGCATTAATAATTCATTTTTATCACTAGATCATCCTATGGTAGAGCATTAAATACCTTTAATCCACCCATTTAGCTTGAAATTCTTCTTAAAGTTCAGTATCCATAGCCTAATCTACCATTTGAATAACAAGTAGATTTTGATAGAGAGGAAGAGAGTGAAGAGGTTGAAAAAATTGAAGATCTTGAAGAAGAAGAAGACATCAATGGACCTCATTTTTTTCCCTACCTTCAATACTAAAAATCTAATTCAAATTCATGGATATTATGCCATCCTTCCTAATGTTATAAAAGGTGTGATCGTATTCAATGGTGAAATTCATGTCACACCTACTGATCACATTAGAGATGTTTCTAACTTTTGTAACTTCCAAAATATTATCCAAGAGAACATTTCCATTAGACTCCTTGTAATTTCCCTTAGAGGTAAGGATCTTGATTGGTATAGGAATCTAGAAGGTGGATGGATCACAACATGGGATGAGTTTGGAGTGTTGTTGACTTCTAGATTTTGAAATGAAAGTGACCATGTCTCTCTCATACATTAACTCCATGTGATAAAAATGGGATCAAATGAGATAATTCATGACTTAAATGAAAGGTTTTAGAAGACTTAGAATATATTACCTCATCCCATGATACCACCTAATGTTTTTGTGTTCTCTACCTACTTAAGAGCCATTGGGACTGAAATTGTTGTCATGCTTCAATCTATGGGAGGTTCCACTCTTCTCGAAGCATATGATCTTGCTATCAAAGATGAGAATAGTCTCATCTAAGTTGGAATATTTCCTCCTAAGGTGTCTATGGATCCTTTATCTAATAATTCTACTCATACTCCAGAAGTGGCTTAGGTTCTTAATGTCAGTACTAAGCCCCAGGCTACTCCTAAGAAGGCAGAGAATGATGTTGATTGGTAGTCAAGGGAAAAATTCTTTGAATCAAGATGCCAAACTATAGAATCTCAAAATAGGTAATGGAATATGAATTAGGGTGTCCATTAGAATTCATACACTTATCAATAGAAATATGGTCATCAATATGTAAGAATAAGAGGCCAATGGTAACCTAACCCCAATAGGCCTGTAAATGTATACAATCCTAACTTTACCACCAATGTAAGGGAGATGGTACCAGTCTATAGAAATTTGGTGTAGGGAGAAGATTAGAAGCAAGACCAATTAATGGATGTGATTGAGAATGGATAACAAGATCTAGTATCTCAAGGAGGATTTATTCCCATCTTATCTGATGAAGATGAGGTGATGATGCAAGTTAATGATGATTGGCAACCTCAAAGAGAGATCTTCAACAATTTTTTAGTTGAAGACACTTTTATGCCAAATCAAGGATCCTCTATCATAGAAAATACAAGGTACAAGAGGAAGTATCTAGGATGTGGTAGTAGCATTCCCATTGGCTCATCCAATCCTCTTACAAGGTAGTAAAGCATAGTTACAAGTGTGACATTTCCAAAAGCTCCTACACCTCCATCAAGTCAAAATATGGTAAGGTCTACTCTTATTCCTCAAGTTCCAAGTAATTCTCTGCCTACAATATCCCAAGATAAAGTAGGTACGGCTTATTTAAACATTTTATATTATTTTAATAACACTAAAACATCCATTTCTCTTTGGGATGTTCTTCATATGCATGGTTAAAAATAATTTTTACAAAAGTAGTTACCAGTTATCCCTACGAGTGTCTCACCCTCAAATCAATGTCATGGTCATGTTTCTCTTGAAAATTCTCCTCTTACCATTGTTAAACTATCCAATAGGTATAATAAACCTCGACCATTTTACCTCACCTTCATTGTAGGTGACAAGTTGGTGCACAATTGCATAGTCGATAGTGGAGCTGCTACTTATATCATGACCAATGTTATGGCTAAAAATATGGGCCTAAATTATGAGCCACATAGAAAATGGGTCCTTCAATTATATGTTATACCCACCAAAATAATGGGATTAATAACAAACTTTAAGGTTTACTTTCATGATTGTCCTAGTTTTCTTATCTTACAAGATAGTTGTTGTTGATCTCCTAGCCCACTTTTCAATCTACCTATCAAGGGACTTCACAGCCAATATAGGTGGATATCTATTAGCTAACTAGTCTTTCTTGGCCTTTAAAACAAGGTGTGCAACCAAGGTAAAAATTAAGACACAACCCCTTACAAGGTTTAATATTGAGCCTTACATTGAGACAAATTCCAATCTGAATTATGTGGCCCATGAAGAAAAGGAATCTATTGTAGATGATGGCACTTCTTCCAAGATTGAGGGTATTTTAGATTTTTTTATTTATGAATATATAAGTAATACTTATGAGCATGATCCCTATGCTTTTGTGGATGAAATTTATGTGGGAGTGTATTATATACATGAATAAGGATTATTAACACCTCTACTTACCAAGGAAGAGGGTGAAGATGATGAGATGTGGAAGATTTTTTTGATGGTTCAAGAAGTAAAGTTGGTACAGGAGCTGGTGTTATGTTGGTATCCCCATATAAACAATAGTATTATTGTTCTTACATATTTAAATTTATTTGTACTTGTAATGTGGTTGAGTATGAAGGTTTAATTCATGACCTTTAATGGGCAAGGAGAAAAGGAATCAAGAACTTGCAATTATATGGAGACAGTGAATTGGTTGTGCATCAGATGAGGAACTTGGTTTCTACCAAGAACCCTTTTCTAAAGTCATACAATCATATGGTATAGTATTTTCTTGAATACTTCAATGCATTTAATATACAATTAGTCCCAAGGGATTAGTATAGTCATGCTGATAGACTAGCTACCATAGGATCTCAATTTGATAATACAACTACCATAAAAGAGGAGGGAAACTAATCTCATATTAAGATAATTATCAGACCTTATATACCTAATAATGAAGTGTCTTATCAATTTTTTGATAGTGATAGACATATTGCATGCTTCTTACAAAATGAGGCTAATTTTTCTTGAAGGAATCAAAAGAAGCTTCAAGAATAATTGGGTGATCAGATTGTGTAACTAAGAACCAATAAGATACCTAAGGGTCTGGTGAACTTATAAAGTATCTTCAATGATAATTATAAAAAAAATAAGGAGAAAGTGAGTATGTCTACAAAATAGGAGAATTATGAAAGGGTCTTGATCTTCAAGGATAAACTCCTAAAACTAGGCAAAGTATGTTCTACTTTGGAGAAGTAAGCATTCATTAGTTGTGTAGAG
Source organism: Torreya grandis (assembly GCA_037957365.1). Lineage (NCBI taxonomy): Eukaryota > Viridiplantae > Streptophyta > Pinopsida > Cupressales > Taxaceae > Torreya > Torreya grandis. The sequence continues at coordinate 70,017 of JARHVA010006579.1, forward strand.
AGTTTCATGATATATTTAATTGGGAATATAAAGACCTCAAAGGATTTGATCTTATCCTAGTACACCATGCTATTGAGCTAGAACCTCGAGTTAAACTGGTCAGACAGAAACAAAGACTCATCAACCCCAAGGTTCAATAACTCATGAGGTAAGAGTTTACCAAACTCATTGAATCTAAAATAATCTTTACTATCAAGCATTCAACATGGGTATCTGACCTTGTGCCTATTATAAATAATAATTCTGAGATAAGACTTTGTGTGGACTTTAGATATCTTAATAGAGTGTCGTTCAAATGGTTTTAGGTTCTCAATGTTTTTCTCTTTTACATGGGTATTCAGGTTATAATTAAATTTTAGTCAACGAGGATTATCAGTTTAAGACAGCCTTCACTACTAGGAATATGTCTTTTGGTCTGTCCAATGTCGGCACCACATTTCAAAGATTAATGTATATGGCCTTCAAAGGTTTGATCAATGAGATGCTATTAGTTTATCAAGATGATAAAATAGTGTTTTATAAAGATTATAATGAACACATGAAACACTTGAGACAAGTTTTTGAATAATGTATGCAATATGGAGTATCTCTTAATCGAAATAAGTGTATCGTTGTTTTTCATGAAGGTAATCTCTTAGGAGATTATTTCAAAGGATGGTTTGACTGTTGATCTTAAAATAATAGAGGCTATTCTAGACTTATCATTTCCCTTGCATAAGAAAGGTATTAAAAAAAATTTAGGCAAGATAAATTTTGTAAGGAGGTTCATACCTAGTTTTGCATCTTTGATGAAACCTATCACAACAATGCTCAGGAAAAACCATGCCTTTTCTCGGACCAAAGAGGGTAAGATTAGTTTTGAATCCATAAAGAGATCAATTTTATAATCTCCTACTCTTATGAGTCTTGATTTTTCTAAATAATTCATGTTGTATTCATTTGTTAATCTTAATAGTATATCAGCCATGTTAAGACAAAAGAATGATGAGGGTGTGGAGCAGCCAATTGCATTCTTTAGTTAAGGTTTAGAAGATTATGAAGTCAATTAAAAATTTGTAGAGAAATAAGTCCTTGTTGTTGTAAGAGGACTAAAGAAGTTTAGACATATGGTTTCAAATAATAAGATTCATGTTATGGTCTCTCATCCTAGTACCAAAGAGTTTCTCTTGAACAAAGATCTTATTGAAAAGAGGGAAGGGTGGATCACTTAAGTAAAGGAATATGATGTTGATATAAAGGTGACAAAATTGATAAGAGGTAAATACATTTGTGATCATTTATCTTCAGATCTTCATGAGCCAAAATAAGAAGCTCTAGTCAATCATGATTGTTCCTAATTAGTTGGTTCCTTACCTCTAAAAATTTGGACATAGGATGTGATCATATTTCTTCAAAATGGTGAGTATCCTAATGGTATGAGTAGATCACAAAGGAGATATTTTAGGTTGTAACCTATTCCCTATTGTCTTGTGAATGGTATGATCTTTAGAAGAGATGTTAATGATGTGCTATTGAGATGCACTGATAATGATCAGTTTGGAGTGTTTCTTGAGGTGTTCCATGATGGGACAATAGGAGGTCATTTCTCTCCAAGAACCACAACTACCAAGATCATTAGGGTAGGCTATTATTAGCCTATCCTCTTCAATAATTGTCATGTTTGGGTGAGAATGTGTGGACAATGTGCTTTCTTTGTAGGAAAATAGAAGCTTATAGCTCTTCCTTTGAAGCCTATCCAAGTAGACCAACCTTTCATGCAATGTGCACTTGATTTTATTGGTAGATAAACCCTCCATCAAGTTTTGGTCATAAATAGATACTCACAACAACTAATTACTTTATAAGGTGGGTCGAGGAAAAAACATCGAAGGAAGCCAATGAGAATGCTATCTTGGAGTTTAATGAGAGCATCATCATAAGGTTTGGCACTCCTATTATTTTAGATTATTCTCTTGATTTTATGGGTGCTAAGATAGCTGATTGGGAAAATAGTAATTGCATATTTTTGATTACTTCATCTAACTATTAACTTTAAGGTAATGGGTTGGTTGAATCTACTAAAAAAAATTTGATCAGAATCATCAAGAGAACCTTGGAGCATAACCAAAGAGCTTGGCACACCAAATTGAAGATAACCTTATAGGATAATAGGATACATCCCAAGAAGTCAAAATGCAATTATCATTTTGTGCTTGTCTATGGAAGGGAGGCTAGGTTTTCTATCTCTCAAGAGCTTCCTACCTTAAATTCAGCACATCAACTAGAGTTTCTTGAGAATACTCCCATGGAGGTGAGATTCATAGAATTAATGGAGTTTCAAGTGACAAGAGATAAAGATCATCAAGTTATGGAGCATCACCAATTACTAATGAATAACTATTTTCTAAGAATGAAATTATAAGATCATTTAAATAAGGTAACATAGTATATAAATGTGATGAAGATAGAGCAAAACTAGGGAGACATACCAAATTTGATACCCTATGGAGTGGACCATATGTATTCATTAAGTGAAAGAAAATAAACTCTTTTCAGTTAGTAATGATAACTAGATAAGAAATTCTTATCCCTATGAATTTGATACATTTGAAACCCTGCTATTGAAGGTTGAAGGTCAGTTTTGTAAATATTATAATAGGTGTGTGTTTCCTTTGTTATTATGTTGTGTTCCATAAGTGTTCATAAGGCACATGTGTGTTTCTTGATTTGTGTTGTATTCCTATTATTTTCTTTTGTTTGGTGTGTTGTTAAGGCAATTTATGTGTCAAACTTGTATATTTGTGACTCTATAACCTAATGGGCAAGATTAGGCAACTAGTCATGGCATAGAAAACATACCATCCTTGCGAAATAATCAAGAATGTTGACCATTTTTTACCACAGTTCAAAATGGTTCAACCCCCTATAGTTAGTATCTCATATAGGGCCTTTTTATAATGTCATAGGGTATGTTGTAGTTTATTTGATGTCATATAATATACCATTCTAGTTTTAGTCATAGTCTAGCATAACCCTTATGTCATTTAGTGTCTTAGGGGTCATTTTAGAGTCATATATGTAAGTGGTACATTTTCATGATGTCTAAATAACCAAGATCATGGAAAGAGTTTGTACAAGCCTCAAAAATCTCATTTGAGCTTTAAAATATCAAGCAGTAGTTTTAGCACAAGCCTAAGTGAAACAGATCATCACTAGAATGCCATCTAAAAATAAATAGACCGACTCACTTATGCATTTGAAAAATTCACTTAGAAATCCCTATGAGCCAAAATTTTGTAGTACCATGGATCTCTTCATGCTATGAATATGCTCTACAAATTTCATGCTTGTGCGAGTTCTTTAACTCAAGTTATGGAGCTTTAAAGTTGGACCTGTAGAGTAGAATGTTCATGTAAGCATCAAATTAAAGCTCTATAAAATATTAGTTTATATTCAAAAGGTCTTTAAAAGATTTAAATTTGATTAAGATCTAATGGTCCACATGAGCTCGCACACTGATACTCAGATCTAATGGTTCATGAATAATTATCTAAGTATGTAAAGTGATATATGGTGATGCAAAGTGATAATCTCCAATACTTTATTCTCCTTATCCTCTCATGTTTATGCAATAATTCTTATTCTAGCAAGTCATATGAACTGTTGTCAAGTATATGGGTCTATCTTCTAAATGTACAATGAGCCTTAGTGTTTGAAACTAACCTATGGTTAACTTAACTTCGATAACCTTCATGCATCTCACCTCCATATTGAAACACTCATGTTAGAATATATTAAGACTTGGAAGTTAGCTTGTATGCCTTGTTTCTTAGTGCAATAAGTATAATGTGTTGTACCCAAAAAATGTCACTCATTTTTAGGACAACATATGAACTATTTTGGTCATGAAAGACAAAATTATCTCTTCCCATTTCAAAAAAATATTCTAAACTTTCAAAATTGGGAATTATTCATATCTCTAGAGATCAACCTTTGAAGATACTGACTATCATTTCTTCTTTAATTTACAAGACTTGAGATTTTGAAATGGTCACTAAATCACTTCCAAGCTTATTATCTAGTATTTTAGTTAAAGGACTAATAGGTGTAACAAGTTCAATGGCTTCAACAAGTGAGTTCTAGAAAAAGAGCAGGTTCCTCAACACTTAGATGCTTTCTAGGCTGGTTCAACATCTTGATTTAACCAAAAATGTTCATCGGCAAGCTTTAAAGAAGGATTGAACCACTGAACCATCAAACCCCACTTCCAAAAAGGTTTAAAGGCTTAATGGGTTCAAAGGTTCAACATGGTTAATTCAAAGAGCTTGGTTCAAGTGGTCAATTGAATAAGTCAAAAAGAAGGAATGAACTATTAAACCATTGAACCAAAGTTGGTTCAATCAATTGGTTCAAGTGGTGGGTTCAAAGGAGTGCCCCAAAGCTGAAGAGACAAGTGCCCTTGTGGAGGGTAGTGAGCAAAAATATGCAAAGTTGGAATTCCCATGGCAAAAGTGACTAAAGCAAGAAAAGCCTAAAGCAAAAGCCTGTCAGAGCCTAGCAGATGTTGCCAAGTGTTGTCTACTAAGCCCCATTATACTTTACTTTTAAGAGCTATGAAAGTTGCCATGTGTCCCTAGTAAAACTCGGCAAAAGCTGCCAAGTGTCAGCGTCCATTGTTTCTTCCTTTAGTTTCGTTTATTGAATAGGGACTATGGTGGGCCCCAGGGTTTTTTTTTGTTAAAGTAAGCAGAATATGACACGTGTCTGCATCCACAATTTCTCCTATATCTTTCTCAATCATGTGGAAGGTGCCAAGTGGAAACTATGGAAGGTTTCAATATGTTTCTCTAAAAAATAGTGGAAAGTGCCACGTGTCTTTGTTAAAAATGTAGCTTAAGATGCCAAGTGTCAGCATCCACAGTTTCTTCATTTTGTTTCATTATTGAGTAAAGGTTGTGATGGGTCCTAGGTTTTTGTTTCAAATGCTCAACAGAAGCCACCATGTGTCAACATCCGCAGTTTCTTCCTTTGGTCTCTTTATTAAGTAAGGACTATGGTGGGCCCCTAGTGAGCTGCTAAAGTAAGTGGAGTGCACCAAGTGTCATCATCCGTATGAATCTGAATGAGTCTTGTTGATCTCTATAGTGTTTCTCAGAGTTTAGTGGAAGTCACCATGTGTCATTTTCTACATGACTCTCAAAAGACATCCAGAACTTGCCACGTGTCTTGTTATAACTCTACAGAGTGCGACAAGTGTCTACATCTGCATTTTGATTTTCTTACAAGTTTTAAAGATTCTTTCAATAAGCATCTCTTAGAGTCCTATGGATGCTGCCAAGTGTCTTGATCTATTTTGTAATGGAATGTGCCACGTGTAAATTTTTAAGATCAGTGCAAAGCAACCAAAGAGCAAGGATCCAATTGAACCAAGGACCTGATTCAACAGCTAGGAAAGGAGGAATGATTAAGAAAGACTAGAAATATCCATGCATGAGATATGTTTCTAGAAGTAGTCCACCAAGTGGACATTGGAGAACATGAACATTCAATGGCGTGACCCATTTCTCTGCATTGAGAAAAGCAAATGGGCAAATATGCCTGATTCTAACATATCTTCTTGATAGAATTTAAAATGTATTCAAGGCATTGAATGCAACATGATGTGTTAATACTCCCAAGTCTTTCTTAGAGGGATATATATTGGAATCTCTCTTATTGTTTTAGGGAGATCTCTCTCAGTTATCAGAAATTAAAACTCTACCTAAATTGAAAGGCATTACTGAGACTTTGAGCTCAGATTGTTGATCATATTTTCTTATTTGAATAAGAAAATAAGTGACTTTTCATACTTTATGCTGGAATAGCTTGGTTTTTGGGAAAATTATTCTTATGTTTGTTTCATTAATATGTTTTCCATCCACTTAATTAAATAAGTAGAATTAGTGAAAGTAATCAGGAAGGTGTCCTGAAGCCGACTGTGGAGAGACTTTGTGCTACCACAATTGTCTTTAGTTTGTCTATTTTTTGTTTATGTGTAAAGGATCTTGGGATGACTTTGTGCCCTCATTATCCTTTGTATTTCACTCTTTAGCAGTTGAGGTGGAGACTTTGTGCTACATTTCATCCTGCCATGTTACTGCATCCTATTACAGTTATTTGTCACCACCAAAAAGGTTCATTTTATCTGTCGAACAACACTTCTAAAATAAGAGGAGTGCCTTCTATCATTTCATCAAAATTCCTCCTTTGATTTGTGAACTTCATCTCTAAAAAAAAGATATGGATGGTGTTATCCTACCCCTGAGTATTATTTTCATCTTATTTATAGTAGATTAGCACACATATATATAGTACCTTATAGAGAACCTCCCCTTGATGAGAGGAGAGATTAATCCTTTTTTGATGTGGTAAACCTACACATTTGGCTGACCAATCTTCCTATTGTGGTTGATCAAACCTATTTTTCTCATCAGTATGCTGATTGACAAAATATTCACCCACCAATTTTTAGTGACTTCGCTGGGGATATAATAATTTTGTGCAATTTGAAGCCTCAAGCTTTAGATTGAAACATCACCTATGCCTTACCCATTATCTTTATACCCTTATCCATTATAGATTCTGGTGACTCCATTTCTACTTCTTATCCATTATCATTATAGCCTTGCCATCTTTATCCATTCTTGTTATATAATCTGGTCTACAAACCAAATCCATTAGGATAGAATGTGTAGTTTGAAGCCTCAAGCTTCAAGCTAAAGCAGAGCCAGTTCTTTCTCATTTTTGTCCTACAATCTATCAAATCCATGGTATACACAAAGCCAAAGGACTAAAGGTATTGTTGACCCTGCATTCGAGTTAGTACATCAAAGTAATTTTGATCTGTTTCCTTCACCATCTCACCTCTAACGAACTAGGGGCTTTCCTCCCACTAAAGTCAAGTCTCCATTACTAGACAGAGTGTCAATTTCTGCTATTAATAAAGATTTTCCAATAATTATCCCTCTAAGATTTGTTATTCCACCTTTCCATAGTCATACAATAGCAATTCAAGGCCCCTAGGGTAACTTTTTTGGCCCACTTAATCTAACTCCACCCCTACATGAGCTCCCACGCAGTTCAAGGAAGAATTTCCCCAAGTTCTATGGTGATGGGAAGGTTCATCCTGATGAACATATTGCAGCCTTCAACATAGCCTATGGTGTGATAGGTGTAGAATTTGAAGATGTGGTAGTCAGGTTCTTCATAGAAACGCTACAAGGTGTTGCTGTAGATTGGTTTTACCACCTGCAGGCTCTGTTAGTAACTAATTGGAACACCCTCAAAGCCAAGTTTGAAGCCAGATTCAAACCTGCAGAAGATAAACATGCCTTTCTAGCCCAGCTCACACAAATGAAGAAGGAACCTCATGAACCAACGAGGGATTTCATAGCCAAATTTGACAACCCGAGGAACAAGATCCTTGCAATTGCTTGACCTACAGCTAAGAATCTCAAATTTTTCTTCATTAATTCTCAACTAATTGAAGTGAGTTTCTTATTGAGATGTGCTGGCCAAATAGACCTTGATGCAGCTCAAGATTTGGCCACTGAGGTAGAAGATGATCTCATCTTGGTAGGGAAGATAAGGAGAGATCCTAATAGAAATATACCCTCGTCATCTTATGAATATCCATCTACAGGCACCACTGATCCAATGGTGCAAAAGTTAGCAAATGAGTTACTTGCTCTCAAAAAGCAAATGGCACAAGGAATGTCTTCTACTCCTTCATACAAAGATATGCCAAGGAGGACATTTCCAAATCAGTCGTACTAGGGCAATGCTACCAAGAATCAAGGGAAACTAAATCATCTTCCTCCCCCATAGGGGAAACTTACCATTGAAGCACCCCTAGCCAATTCAACAGTGGGATATCTTGAAGCAGAATCAGATTTCTCTTTCCAGCCTAAATTGAGTCAAGAAAATGATGTTGATCTCCTTGTAAAAGGCCAAGAAGAATTAGCTGGTGACTCCAACATTGGTTTCCTGAACTACCAAGATGAACCTAGAAGTAAAGGAGAAGTATTTGATGGATCATACGTAGTGTTTATCAGGTCATAGAAATAGTCAACTCAATAAGCTGATAAGGGAAAAATGGAAGAGCATTCTCAGCCTGTAGTTTCAATTGCTAAGTGGGGAACCACCCTACCTTTCCAGCCAAAGGACTTGGTGATCACCAAAAAGCTAAGTACATCATGTTCACCTTCACTTTTAACTTCAATTTTGAAAATCAGTCCTCCCCCTAAAAACCAGAAGGTTGAATTACCTTCCTCTATTCCTAGTCTAATTCAGTCATTTGACATAATTCATCATGTCAAGAAAACCAAAAATCAAATGACTAAGTTGGAATATTTATAATCTAATCCTAAGTAGTTGGATAGGTTAGTTGAGTGTGTGAAGAATAAGGCCATCCCTATAAACAAGATGTTAAGAAAGTAAATCATGATCCCCCAAGAAACATGTCCATCCCAAACAATCTTGTCATTACTCCTCCTGTTACCCCTGGGAAAATAGAACCTTTCTATGTTTACCTATTGATAAATGGTCACAAGCTGAGCAACTACATCATAGACTCAAGTGCATCTGACAACATCATGCCTACCAAATTGGTAGAATCTCTTGGACTCATGCTGACCAAGACCTTTGGTAGATGCTTCTCCATGCAGAAAAAACAAGTGCCATTGTTAGGACAAATCAAAGATACCCAGTTTGCATCATTTGCGGCCTTTCCAAAAAAGAGAATCAAGATGACTATCTTGGTTGCCAATGTTCCAGCCTCATACGACATTCTTTTGGGGTGAAATTTCTACAAAGATGTTAGTGGAGAATTGAGCATAGACCTATCTGAAGTGAGGATCCCTGTCAAAGGCATCATGCAGAGGCTGCTCCTTGAAAAGGAAGCAAAATACATGGTCACTCAAACATCAACACCTGAAGCTCAAATTATGTTTGAGTCTTCAGGCATGGGTAATTACTTTCTATCCATGGAAGAAGTTCATGAGGTGCTTCATGAAGTCCCTAAATGTAATCCAGAGTTTGACACAGACCATACATTAAAAGAATTGGTAGGTTGCAGTACAGATGGAGAAGGATCTTTCCTCTCTAATGAAGGAAAATGTAAAGAAAAATTAGTCTCTAATGAGATATGGATTTTAAAATTCGATGGCAGTTACTCCTCTACCAGTTTAAGAGCTGGGATTGTGTTGATATCTCCTCAAGGAGATATTTTCCCCTACTCATATAAGCTACAATTCAACAACATCAATAACACAGTTGAGTACAAATCTCTATTGCTTGGATTGAAGGCAGCTCGAGAGAGGGGCGTCAAACTCATTCATGCCAAAGGGGATGCTGAACTGGTGGTTTGTCAAGTAAGGAACTTTGTATCAAACCAAAAATGAGAGATTGTGCCACTACCACAATCTAGTCTGGGATCAAATCGAAAGATTTAATCATTTCAACATCTCTGCCATATCTAGGGAAGTCAATGACTGAGCTGATGCACTTGCTATTTTAGCAACTCTCCTAGTTCCTCACTCAAAATTCAAAGAAGATAGGTACACCATTGAACTAGTTTTTTGACCAAGGGTGTCTGACAATGCTGATCATTGGTTAGTATTCAATGATGATCACCAAATCATTGCCTTCTTGGAATAAAAAGATAGCTTTGAACAACTGCATTTTGAAGGCAGTGAACCTCAAAAGTGTGAACTAGCTCTTGAATAAAATACAGATGCAGGTGAAGAGTTCTTGTAACTAAAAAGGAATAAGATTCCCAAAGGCCTAGTTTCCCTTGAGAAGCTATTTGACAAACATGACAGATTCATCAAACAACAGCAAATGGATTCAAGCTTCTCTTAGGAATTTGATCAAGTAAATCTGGGTACTAAGGAAGGTCCCAAGATGGTTAACATTGGTAAATACTGCACTCCCAAGGAAAGGTTCAAGTTCACTACTTTTCTCAGCCAATACATGGACATCTTAGCATATTCCTATGATGACCTGAAATCTCTTAGGCTTGATGAAATTTGACATGACATTACTCTCAAGGTTGACTCAGTGCCTTAAAATAAAAAATCTAGATAGTACAATCCAAAGATATCAGTTACTATTCTATTTGAGATACAAAAAATGTTAAATGCTAGAATCATCTTCTCAATCCATCATTCTACATGGATTGCAAACATAGTGCCTATAAGGAAGAAGAATGGCAAAATTCACCTCTGTGTAAATTTTAGAAATTTAAATCATACATCCTTGAAGGATAACTATCCTTTGCCAATCATGGATTAAGTGTTTTAGATAGTGACTGGTTCAGAGATGTTATCAATGCTAGACAGCTTCTCAAGATATAATCAGGTTAAAGTTGGTGAAGCATATCAACACAAAACTACCTTCACCACATTGTGGGGCACATTTGTATATAGAAAGATGCCTTTTGGCTTGATAAATGCTGGTGCCACCTTTTAGAGAGTAATGGACCTTGATTTTAAGGATGAGATGGGTAAATTCATTGTGGTATACCTTGATGACTTGACTATCTTTTCTAAGCATTACCCAGATCATATACACCACTTACAAAAAGTGCTGGAGTGTTGTTGCCAAAATGGCATATCTTTAAACCCCAAGAAGTAAATTTTTGGAATAACACAGGGGAAACTTCTTAGACACATTGTGTCCAAAGAAGGCATAAAGATTGACTCAAACAGAGTCAAGTCTATCCAAGAGCTTACCTTGCCCACAAGTAAGACTGTTGTTCACTCTTTCTTTGGAAAGGTGAATTTCTTATAGAGGTTTATCCTTGAGTTTGCTAAGAAGACTCGACACATTGTGAACATGATGAAGAGAAAGGCCACCTTTAGCTGGATTGAAGAAGGCAAGTCAACATTTGAGGATATCAAGACTGCCATTGCCCATGCCCCAACTCTAGTTTGTCCAGATTACAACAAAGAGTTCACCATATACAATTATGCTTCTAAACACATGATTTCAGCAATTTTGGTTTAATAGAATAAAGAAGGTATGGAATCTCCTATTTATTTCATGAGCTGCCCTCTCAAAGCTCATGAGCTAAAGTATTCGAATATGGAGAAGCATGCTTATGCAGTGGTGAAAGTAGTCAAGCATTTCCACTTCTACATCTTGAATTCACACACTACTGCCTTGGTTCCTGACACCATAATCAAATCCATATTAACTCAGTAGGATTTTGGGATGAAAAGAGGCAATTGGATTGCAAAGATCTAAGAGTTTGATCTAGACATCAAGCCAACAAAGCTAGTATGAGGAAAAAGTCTATGCCAATTAATTGCTAATAACAAACCAAAAGAAATAGAGCATGAAGAAGTAGAGATGGAAGACACACCGATAGTCCTCTTTGTCTCCACTATGAATGAGTGGTATTTAGGTATTGCTCATTTCCTTATCTATTATGAGTGTCTTGCTCACTTATCTTACAAAGAAAGGAGGACTATCAAGTTGAAAGCTGCCAATTTTGTCTTTTGGGACAACGGCCTGTACTAGAGGAGCCTTGATGTAGTGTTCCTTCTTGTGTAGACAAGGAGAAACAAAGCCAACTTTTGAAATCCTACCAAAATCTAGCCTATGGAAGACATTTTTCTACTCTTGTGACTACCCATAAAATTGTGTGAGCCAGGTATTACTAGCCAACTCTTTTCCAAGATGCATATAAGTGAGTAAGGAAATGTGAACTCTGCTAGCAATTTATTGGAAGACCCAAGTTAGTTGCCCTACCTCTTAAGCCAATGGTCATAGAGGAACCATTTCAGTAATGGGGAATTGATTTTATTGGAGCTATAAACCCATCTTCAAGTGTTGGACATGATTATGTCCTTACAGCAACTGACTACTTCACCAAGTGGGTGGAAGCAATTCCAACCAAGCATGGTACTTCAGAAGTAGTGTGCAATTTCCTCAAGGAGAATATTATTTCTAGATTTAGAGTCCCAACCAAGATTTTTATTGATAATGTAGCTTGTTTCACTTCCTAGGAGATTACATAATTCTGTTTCTACTATGGGATTACACTCTCCCACTCTTCTGATTACTTTTCACAAGGGAATGGACAAGTTGAATCAAGCAATAAGAACCTGGTGACTATCATTAAGAAGCTTGTGGATGAAAACCAAAGGACATGGCATAAAGCATTGGTTGATGCTCTATGGGCAGACAAAATTACACCAAAGAGAGCAATTGGTATGTCTCCTTTCCAACTTTATGGTATCAATGTTGAGATACCAATCACCTTGGAATTGCTAGCATTAAAATTGGCTAAGGCAATTGAAGATCAAACATATGAAAGCCTCCTTGATAAGAGGATCATGTGCCTAACTAAGCTGGATGAGTAGAGAACTATGGTGGTGCATTGAATTGCTACCCATAAAAGTCTAGTGAAGAAACTCTTTGACCAAAAGGTAAAAAACCATGATTTCTAAGTTGGAGATCAAGTCCTGTTGTGGGATAAAAGGAGAGAACCAAAGGGGATGCATGGAAAGTTTGACTCCCTTTGGAGGGGTCCGTTTATTATCCATTAGCACAATGGTGAAAACAACTTCTTGCTGAGATATCAAGATGACACGCTCTTTTCTCTACCTCACAGTGGATAGAATTTGAAACACTTCAATTCTTGAAGTACTAGATCATTTCATCTGTATATATGTATATTTATATAGTTTTTAGTTCTATTTTGTTTTGTTTATTTTCATTTTTGACATCTTTCATTTCTGAGTAACATGACTCCATAGCCCAATGGCACATATGAAGACACTGGAGATTCTAGATTCTACTCCCTTCAATTCTTTTTACAATTGATGGAAGTTCCCCAACTAGAGCCAGCTGTTGTACCCAAAAAACGTCACTCATTTTTGGGACAACATATGAGCTATTTTGGACCTGCGAGACAAAATTATCTCTTCTCATTTCAAAAGATTGTTCTGAATTTTAAAAATTGAGAATTATTCAAGCTTTTTTAGTTAAAGGACTAATAGCTTCAACAGGTTCAATGACTTTAACAAGTGAGTTCTAGAAAAGGAGCAGGTTCCTCAACACTTAGATGCTTTCAAGGCTAGTTCAACGTCTTGGTTTAACCAAAAATGTTCATCAGCAAGCTTCAAAGAAGGGTTGAACCATTGAACCATCGAACCCCACTTCCAAAAAGGTTCAACGGTTTCAAAGGTTCAACATGGTTAATTCAAAGAGCTTGGTTCAAGCGATCAATTGAATAAGTCAAAAAGAAGGAATGAACTATTGAACCATTGAACCAAAGTTGGTTCAATCAATCAGTTCAAGCGGCAGGTTCAAAGGAGTGCCCTAAAGTTGAAGAGACAAGTGCCATTACGGAGGGCAGTGAGAAAAAATGTGCAAAGCTATAATTCCCATGGTAGAAGTGACTAAAGCAAGAAAAGCCCGAAGTAAAAGCCTGTTAGAGCCTAGCAAATGCTGCCAAGTGTCGTCTACCAAGCCCCATTATACTTTATTTCTAAGAGCTGTGAAAGTTGCCATGTGTCCTTGGTAAAACTTGATATAAGCCACCAAATGTCAGCATCTGTAGTTTCTTCCTTTAATTTTGATTATTGAATAGGGACTGTGGTGGGCCCCAAGTTTTTGTTGCTAAAGTAAGTGAAATGCGACACGTGTCTACATCCATAGTTTCTCCTATATCTTTCTCAATCATGTGAAAGGCACCAAGTGGCAACTATGGAAGGTTTTAATATGTTTCTCTAAAAATTAGTGGAAAGTGCCATGTGTCCTTGTCAAAAACTCAGCTTAAGCCACCAACTGTCAGCATTCATAGTTTCTTCATTTTGTTTCATTATTGAGTAAAGGCTGTGATGGGTCTTAGGTTTTTGTTTCAAACACTCAATGGAAGCCACCATGTGTCAACATCCATAGTTTCTTCCTTTGGTCTCTTTATTAAGTAAGGACTGTGGTGGGCCCCTAGTGAGCTACTAAAGTAAGCAGAGCACGCTAAGTGTCATCATCTATATGAATCTAAATGAGTCCCATTGATCTCTATAGTGTTTCTCAAAGTTTAACATAAGCCACCACATGTCATCTTCTGCATGACTCTCAAAAGGCATCCAAAACCTACCACATGTCCCGTTATAACTCCACAAAGCGTGACAAGTGTCTGCATCTGCATCTCAATTTTCTCACAAGTTTCAAAGCTTCTTTCAACAAGTGTCTCTTAGATTCCCATGAATGCTACCAAGTGTCCTAACCTATTTTGTAGTAGAATGTGCCACGTGTAAATTATTAAGATCAGTAGAAAGTGACCAAAGAGCAAGGATCCAATTGAACCAAGGACCCAATTCAATAGCCAAGAAAGGAGGAATGATGAAAAAAGACTAGAAATATCCATGCATGAGATATGTTTCTAGAAGCATTCCACCAAGTGGACATTGGAAAACATGAACATTCAATGGTGTGACCTATTTCTCTACTTTGATAAACGCAAATGGGCAAATATGCATGATTCTAGCATATCTTCTTGACAAAATTTAAAATGTATTTAAGGCATTGAATGCAACATGATGTGTTACTACTTCCAAGTCTTTCTTGGAGGGATATATATTGGAATCTCTCTTATTGTTTTAGGGAGATCTCTCTCAGTTATCAAAAATTAAAACTCTGCCTAAATTGAATGGCATTACTGAGACTTTGAGCTCAGATTGTTGATCATATTTTCTTATTTGAATAAAAAAACAAGTGACTTTTCATACTTTGTGCTGGAATATCTTGGTTGTTGGGGAAATTATTCTTATGTCTATTTCCTTAATACATTTTTTTGTCCACTTAATTAAATAAGAAAAACTAGTGAAAGTAATCAGGAAGGTGTCCTGAAGTCGGCTATGGAGAGAGTTTGTGCTGCCACAATTATCTTTAGTTTGTCTATTTTTCTATTTCTATGTAAAGGATCTTGGGATGACTTTGTACCCTCATTATCATTCATATTTCACTCTTTAGTAGTTGAGGTGGAGACTTTGTGATACATTTCATCCTACCATGTTATTGCATCCTATTACAGTTATTTGTCACCACCAGAAAGGTTCCTTTTGTCCACCAAATAGCACTTCTGAAAGAAGAGGAGTGTCTTCTGTCATTTCATCAGGATTCCTCCTTTGATTTGTAAACATCATCTCTGAAAAAAGAGATATGAATGGTGTTATCCTACCCCTGAGTATTATTTTCAGCTTATTTATAGTAGATTAGCATATATATATATATATATATATATATATATATATATATATATATATATATATAGTACCTTATACTTATAGAAAACTTCCCCTTGATGAGAGGAGAGATTAGTCCCCTTTTGATGTGGTAAACCTGCACATTTGGCCGACCAATCTTCCTGCTATGGTTGATCAGAATTATTTTGCTCATCAGTACGTTGATTGACAAAATATTCACCCAACACAATGGTCATGTGGAAGGCATCTTGGTACATCACCCTTTAGAATAGGTTTATTTCATAAAAATTATATCCCTTTTCCCCACAAGCAATCAACTAATTTAGGTGATAAGCATTCCAAGACACATTCAGGGAGCTAGTCCTTAAATCTAGAGGCTCACTTCCACTATAGGTACACCCAGATACCTAGAAGTGTTCCCATGTTACCTAAATATGGAAGAGGTTTGAACACCCTCTTCTATAGTGCAAGATTTGGTGACAACAATACCATCACTTGGTCTTCCAATCATAGAAGAATAACTTGAAAAATAAGAGGAAGAAATGGATGCAATAGAACTAGTAAAATAAGAAGATTTCAAGCATGGAATATCTCTAGCTAATTATCCCACAGATGAAGAACTAGATGATGAAGAGGCCAAGAAAGAAAGGGATAAAGCCTTGAGTATGGGATAATAGAGAATGAAGGAAGCATTGGATGATATATAAAAATAGCAAGTCCCCACACAAGAGTAGAGCCAGAGCCTTTACAAGGTAGTCTTTTATGTTGTTTCTTCAATTTCTAGTATTAAAATCCCATTTGTAAATTTAACCCTAGTTATTTTTGGGGATATATTGTTGATTTCTACTAGTGATATTGATTCAACTATTCTTTATTCTTCTCCAAAGTTAATAATGACTCTCAAAATAATCCATTTTGAAAATTTGGTCACTATTTTTATTTTTGATCCTCTGATACCACCAATCCCAAGGAAAAATTCAGCCTAATTGGAACCCCTTATGCCACAGCCATTGACCATGCTAAAAACTATAATGACTATAAAATTACCCTGAGTTTTACTAAAATCTTAGCCAAATTTATCCCCTTGAAGGAAACATATACATAGGATAAGGTTTTTCAAACACCCTTCCAAATTCCTATTCAGATAACTGCATCCTTGGCACCTCCTTCAATTATTCCACCTCCAATAACTCCATATTATCATTCCTTATACCCAAACCAAGATATTTAAATGGGATAATTAATTGTTCCCAAATGGGTAAGATAAATTCAAGGTGATAGATATGAAAGGAAAATTTTGGTCATGACTAACCTTCCCATAGTCTCCACCTAGTTTGATAAGCATAGTGAGATGGGTAAGGAAGAGGAAAGTGATGAACACAAGGACAAAATAATAAGTGTAGTTTGAACAAAGGGAAAATATTTTCCCTTTAGAAAATTTACTTGAGAGAAATACAAATGACCCCATAGATTATATTGAAAATTTTGGTGCTTTTGTGGATTCTATGGGGGAAAAATGAAGTAAATGTTTTAAATTAAAGAAGATGTCTTGAAAAGGTTACAACAAAGCCAAATAATACAAGAACCTAAAGAGATTATTGCTAATGTACATAGTGTAACTGTATAATATTTTATAAAAATATAGGGTTTATAGGATAGGGAACTAATCAAACATGGCAACTATTGTTACATTTTAGAACTAGATGAAAGAATTAAAAAGAAGATTGAGTTTTTTGGTTCCATGCTCTAGGACTAATTATTTCAACCGGCTGAATTTTACATCTAGTATGAATGCTTCTTTGTTATTTAATTATGTAATTGCAAAAAGGGATTATTCCCTTAATTATCAGAAGAAAATGAATACATTATTGGAGAATTTTCTCAGTCATGAGGGTGAAGCATTAAAAATTTTGGTGGATATGAGGGTTAGCAATGTAAAAACCCCCATAAGAAAATTTGTCAATAGACCTAATTTTGAACACCTTCTTCATACAGCTCTAGACAACTTTAAAGAAGAAGTTGAGGAAACCATTTATATAACTAATGAATAAATATTCAAGTTATTTTTATAAAATAAAGAGTAACAAAGACATAAGCTTTAGCAACTAAATTCGAAAGCTCAGAAGTTGAGTAAGAAAGGTTGATGGATGAGGTTGCTAAAATTTTATAGCCTTCATTACTCAATTTTGATATTATAAATAATGAATATGAAATAGATTACACATTATTTGGAGAGTTGAGATCCAAAGAAGTAGCTTTAAGGTCAATTCCATGCACACAACTAGCTAGCAGTGCCCTGAACATCACAAAGCTCTTAGTTTTTTGGATTGATTGTTTTTCAAACTTTGATAGGACCAATTTTAATCCCATTGGGACCTTGAATAGTTACTTTAGTTATAAATACACTTAATCCACTGACCTCTTTAGTTTTGTGCCACAATACCACCATTTTATAAGAAAGCTATGTATTCGCATGTTATTATTGAATTGGAGTTTTAGTTCCCAACCCATTTAATTTTCATGCATATTGTATCCTTAGCTAAAGAAGATGTTATAAATATGTTCATGATGCATGCATCTTTTTCATGATCTTGGACACATGGTTCTAATTTTTAACTTGTAATTTTAGATGAGGTTTGAATAGATGAAGCATACCAATTCCAATATATATATATATATATATATATATATATATATCTGTGTGTGTGTGTATGTATGTACGTATGTATATATATATATACATATATGTATATATATGTGTGTGTGTGTGTGTGTGTGTGTGTGTGTGTGTTCTTTGATTATGTATGATTTATCTTATTTCATGATGCATGTATCTTTTTCATGGTCTTGGGCACATGGTTCTAATTTTGAACTTGTAATTTTAGATGAGGTTTGAATAGATGAGGCATACCCATTATATATATATATATATATATATATATATATATATATATATATATATATATATATTGGAATGGGTATGCCTCATCTCTTCAAACATCATCTAAAATTACAAGTTCTACTTGACTTGGTCTTTGTGTACAAATCTTGATTATTCTCCAATTCTATGGACTATATGGAGCATGTTATCATTTTGGTATTCAAGTTCTTCGATTATGTATGATTTATCTTATTTCATATAGTTATTAATTTTAAGATACAACTTATTTTAATGTATTTTACATGTTAATTATAATCCCCCTACGTATATGTGCAATAGAAAATCTAGAAAACACAATGACCTTTAATTCATGCATGTTTAATTATATTATGATTTGGTTCCATTTGACTCTTTAATATGTTTGATTGTTAGTGTGATACATAATCTTATAATAGATATTGGACCTTTGATTTCTTGTCCTGCCTTAGTTCAAGTGTTAGTCTTGAAGGGTTTTCATCTTATGTGGTTCACAAGCCTCTTTTTTTCCTTACCCTTCCTTCCTTTTTGAATTTATTTTTTGAAATCTTGCCCACTTTAGTTAAAACCATCATCCTTCCACTCATCTCAGGTAGATCTAGGTTTATCCATAGTCAACTCACCCATGGTAAACAATATGTATCATTCACCTCTATTCCACTAGCAGGTTGTTATAAAATTGAATACCTATGAACCTATGCCTTAGAGTGAAATCCTTTAATGATCTGAAAATGTTAGAGATTAATTCATAGGTTTAATGGGGTGTGCATATAACCAACCTCAAAATCACTATGGCTCAATGGAGGAATTTTAAGGGGTAGAACTAAAAAAGGGGATGGATTGGATAGTGGAAGTGTAATGTACCGAGATAGAGGAATAACTAGTAGAAATAGTAGCATGTAATAGTAATACATTAGATGAATAGTACCACATATATTAGAGTAAAGAGATGGGTAGGTAATAAATAGTATAAAAAAGGGGTATGTGATGCTGTGGATCATCGAAGAGTATTTTGTATTTGAGCTTAGCTCAAAGGAGGTAGCCCCCTTGAAGAGGCCCACAATACAGAGTTATTCCTTCCTAAAAAGGAATTAGTGTTCATAATGTGAGTGTTTTAGATCAATATGTGCACATTAGATTGTCATTATGTGAATTGTGAGCTCTAGGTTCCTATAATTGGAATTAGAGCATTTTCTCAGGCCAATTTTGCTCCATTGCAAGAGAAATTGAGATTATTGATATGTTTGGTTTTCTTTCAAGTTAATTTTTTGTGAGGATTGCATTGACTTTTAGGATTTATAGGTTCTTTGAATCCAAATGAATTTTTTAATTATTTGCAGTTTCAAGTGTAGATCAATGTTTTTGACCCTCAAAACCCCTGATTTCTCTTCTTCAAACTTCTCATAAATGGTAACTAATTGAGCTAAACAATTTATGGGTTTGGTGTGCCTTTATCTTATATTTCCATAATAGTTTATGATTTTTTTTTTAGTATTTTAAAAGTTCTCTATTTTAGTGACTAAAAATATGTTGTAATAAAAAAAAATCTAGTCATATTAATGGTCTTTTTTAGTTGTTTGGTCATAGGTGGTCTCAATAATTAAAGTGGTCTTTCATATATGTTCTTGTGTCAGTATCAAAAAAATCAAAATATTGGTCATTTTGTAAAAGACATATTTTTGGTTGAAACTAACATCCACTCTTTGGTTCTCATGGGGCTTCCCATTTTATCTAGCAATAATCTCACTAGTACATTAACTCAAATTCAACAAATTGGTACTGTTATGGAAAATTAGACCAAGTTTGAAATATTAACCAATGGCATCTCTACTGCATTTTTTGTTCATTGATTCATCCACAAACTTTAATAAGAGATTTGAGTGGAGGTCTAAATATGGTAACCTCAAATAATGATCGAAGTGATGGGCTTATCCAAGCTCCCTAAAGATTGCATCAACTAGAAACATCTCTAAACAATGCCCCCTTATATTATAAAACCACCAAAGTAAGCACTTGAATTACTCAAGCACTCCTCCAATGAGTCCATTCAGGTAACCACCATGCTCGAGTAGACCCCAGATGATCCTAAGATGATAATAATAGATCCCAAGGAAGGAATGAAGGATCCACCTCCCTTGGGAAATAATTCTAAGGGGGATGGCGTGTAACCCTTAGTTGGTTCACATGGACAAATATTTTGAGAACCCTTGTTCTAGATTTGAGGTGATCATTACCAAGCTTCAAATTTCATTTCTCGACTCTCACTATTAGATTCTAGTTGTGGTTAGTCCACTCATTCATCTTTATGTACATCTACCTCCTATTTTAGTGCTTATTTTCACCTTATTATTGTATACACTCCTATCATATCACAGATAAAAGAAATGGAAGCAAAACTGCATGCATGATAGAGCTTCCATCTGGTCTTCAACTTATTTTTAGTTTGGCTTTCATTTGGTCCGCCACCTAATGGTTATCATGTTTTGAGGGTCAAACATATTTAAGGGGGATGGAATGTAATATACTTAGATAGATGAATAACTAGTAGAAATAGTAACATGTAATAGTAATGCATTAGATGAAAAGTCCCACATGTATTAGACTAAGGAGATGGGTAGGTAATAAATAGTATAAATAAAGGGGCAGGTGATGTTGTAGATCATCAAAGAGTATTTTGTTATTGATCTTAGCTCAGTGGAGGTATCCCCCTTGAAGAGGCCCATAATACAGAGTTATTCCTTCCTCAAAAGGAATTAGTGTTTGTAATGTGAGTGTTTTAGATCAATATATGCACATTAGATTGTCATTGTGTGAATTGTTAGCTCTAGATTCCTATTATTGGTGTCAAAGCATTTTCTCGGGCCAAATTTTTTTCCATTGAAAGAGAAATTGAGATTAGTGATATGTTTGGTTTTCTTTTGAGTTAATTATTTGTGAGGATTGCATTAATTTCTAGGATTTGTAGGTTCTTTTATTCTAACTAGATTGTTAATTATTTGTAGTTTCAAGTGTAGATCAATGTTTTTGACCTTTAAAACACCTGACTGTTATTATTCAAACTTCTGATAAATGGTAACTAATTGAGCCAAACAATTTATGGTTTTGGTGTGCCTCTATCTCATATTTCCATAATAGTTTATGATTTTGATTTATTATTTTAAAATTTATCTCTATTTTAGTGACTAAAACTATGTTGTAATAAAAAAAACATCTAGTCATATTAATGGTCTTTTTTAGTTGTTTGGTCATATGTGGTCTCAATAATTAAAGTGATATTTCATATATTTTCTTATGTTAGTATCAAAAAAATCAAAATATTGGTCATTTTGTAAAGGATGTATTTATGGTTGAAAGTGACATCCACTCTTTAGTTCTTATGGGGCTTCCCATTTTCTCTAGCGATAATATCACTAGTGCATTAATTCAACTTCAACAAATTGGTATTGTTATAGAAAATTAGACTAAGTTTAAACTATTAACCAATGGCATCTCTACTACATTTTTTTTCATTGCTTCATCAATAGACTTCAATAAGAGATTTGAGTGGAGTTCCAAATATGGTAACCTCAAATAATGATAAAAGCAATGGGCTTATCTAAGCTCGTTGAAGATTGCATCAACTGGAAACATCTCTAAACAATTCCCCCTTATATTATAAAACCACTAAAGTAAGCACTTGTATTACTCAAGCACTCCTCCACTGAGTCCACTCAGGTAACCACCATGCTCGAGCAAACCACATATGAGCCTAAGCTAACAATAATAGATGCCAAAGAAGGAATCAAGGCTCCACCTCCCTTAGGAAA
Organism: Torreya grandis; assembly: GCA_037957365.1. NCBI lineage: Eukaryota > Viridiplantae > Streptophyta > Pinopsida > Cupressales > Taxaceae > Torreya > Torreya grandis. The sequence continues at coordinate 91,976 of JARHVA010006579.1, forward strand.
TAATTCTAAATGCGATGGCATGTACCCTCAATTGGCTCACATGGATAACTATTTTGAGCACCCCTATTCCAGATTTGAGGTGATCATTACCAAGCTTCAAATTTCATTTCTTGACTCTCACTATCATATTCTAGTTGTGGTTAGTCCAATCAATCATCTTTATGTACATCCACCTCCTATTTTAGTGCTTATATTCACCTTATTATTGTACATACTCTTTTCATAACATAGATAAAATAAGTGGAAGTAAAAATGCATGCATGATAGAGCTTCCATCTAGTCTTCAACTTATTTTTAGTTAGGCTTTCATCTGGTCCTCCACCTAATGCTTATCATGTTTTGAGGGTCAAACATATTTAAGGGGGATGGAATGTAATGTACCTAGATAAAGGAATAATTAGTAGAAATAGTAGCATGTAATAGTAATGCATTAGATGAATAGTCCCACATGAATTACACTAAGGAGATGGGTAGGTAAAAAATAGCATAAATAAAGGGGCAAGTGATGTTGTAGATAATCGAAGAGTATTTTTTTTAGTTGAGATTGGCTCAAAGGAGGTATCCCCCTTAAACAGGCCCTTGATACTGAGTTATTCCTTCCTCAAAAAGAATTAGTGTTTATAATGTGAGTGTTTTAGATTAATATATGCACATTGGATTGTCATTGCATGAATATAAGAAATTGGGGTCACTTTACATCTGATATAGTTGTTCTCATAGCTACATGCCTTATGATGTTTGAGATAAATTTTCAAAGTCAATTTTGGTTAGTAATTATGATTTTTTAAGGAAACATTATTTAACCTAGGGATTTTAGGGCATAAATTTTACATCTAATGTCCATTTTGGGTAAACATATAGTCATTTTTATGTTTTTTGGCCTTCTAAATTATTTTCTATTATTTATATGAGTCCTAGGTTTGTAAAAACTGAAGTTTCTAAACCACTCAATTTGATTTCAAGCCAAAGTAATGACTTTGAGAAAACATAGGTCACATTGATGACATGTGCACATAAATGAGAACTTTATGTCAATATCACTTGGTCATTATCCTTCCTTCATCCCTAATCATGTCCTTTTGATCTCTCATCATCCATAATCACTCCCTCCACATCCATCATCATTCTTAATCACTCCCCCATTAACTCTCACCATCCTTCATTATCTATAATTACTCCTCCATCATCCCTAATCACTCCATTGAACCTCACCATCCCTAATCACTCTTTCATTATCCCTCATCATCCCTAGTCACTCCCTCTTCATACCTCATAACCCATAATCACTCCCTCCTCATACCTAATCACTCCCTAACTAACACTCACCATACCTCACATCCATAATAACTCCCTCATCATCCCCACTCAATCCCTCAATTACCATCACCATCCATCATCATCCCTAATTACTCATTCATCATCCCTCATCATCCTCACTCATTCCCTGCTTGACCCTCCTCATCCTTAATCGCTCCATATAGTACCTTTGTGGTGGGTGTAATGGCCTCTAACTTGTGGTTGATTGGCTTTTTTTATAATTCCAAAATCTACTCACTCAAATAAGGCCCAAATAAACTATTATCTCACTCATAATCCTTCACTCAAATCAGGAACTCAAAGATATTATCTAATTTTATAATGGGATTCCAAGATCTATATGGTGATCCATGCCAAGACCATGGAGAGAGTGCATCTAGAGCCCTGACCTAGAATAAATAGTTAAGAAGTGAGCAAAGGGTGGGATAAAATTTTATTACTTATATATATATATATATATATATATATATATTTGGACATCTAAGAATCCCAATACTAGATTTTAGAATATAAAGTTATATCTATATAGATAGGGTGACTAGAGACTAGTAGATAATTCTAATCCCAGCCCCATAGGTGACTTCTAATTTTCTCTATATTTCATTGAGATTATATCCATGAGTAAGAGCAAAAAGTTGGGGGATAAAAAAATGCCTACCTGTGGACATGATTTTTTTGAATTTTTTTGAATTTGAACTTTTGTAGATAATTTGAGATGGCTACACTCAAAATTTGAAGATAGTATAAAAATATGAATTGTATAATTTCTAAAAATATGAATTGTATAATTTCAAAAAACTATTTATTTTGAAAAATGGTTAAGTATACATAGGTCAAACATCTAAAATTTGAAGAGGAACTCCTATTTTTCTAAGAAAACATAGTAGATAGATAGTCGTGTGTCCCACCATTTTTTGAGCATCGTTAAATATTGTTTGAAACCCTTTGGTGAATATTTAGATAAGATATTATAGTGTGTTATGAATTTATTTTTAGATTTTTTATAATGAATATGTTATTATTATTAATTTTTTAATTAAGTAGATCCTAAAAATTGACAAAAAAATGGATAACTAGTCGTGCGGCCCCCTAACTATAAAAAAATGAAAATTGATTTTTTTTTAATGTGTGTAGAATCAGACCTAGTTGTTACTATATAATGTTTTTGCACTTGGAACAACAATTTATTTTTTCATAAACATGAATAGGCATGTATATGTGTAGCATGTAGTGGCCTAAAAAAAGGTGTAGTTAGAAATACATATAGTTTTAACCCTTAAAACAACCCAAAAATTATAAAAATCATATATTTGGAAAGAGGATAGAATGTTCATCATGATGGTTATAATTTATTGAATTGTTTTTGAAATCCATAAAATATTCAGAAATTAAATTTGAAATTTTTTCACTTATCAAAACTCTTAGTCTCGATTGTAAATGCACAATCATAAGCCTTTAGCTCAAAAATCTGAGCCATTTTGAAGCCTAAAGGCTCAATTTTGAATTCAAATTCAAATAGCATGCATGAATTATATAATTTATAGACATTATATAATGTATTATATATAATTTACATGTTATATAACATGTATGCATAATTTTATAATGAGACCAAAAATCCAAATTTGGTCTTTGGGTATGCATTTTTATTATATTTTGATATTTTCATCTTTTGGTATGCATTTTATTTTGTATAAGATCTAGTTTTGAGCTCAATAAAATTGAAATGGTCACATTTATCCTTGATGTTATGCCTATTGTGATGAATTTATAGCTCAAAAAATATATAAATACACTAGGGACCTTGTTTAAAAACATTAAGGGATGGTTATGCTTTAGAAATATTACATGACATAGAATTGGTATTGACTAAGTACGACATATATATAAGTTACCCCATCTCAAAATCTATTGAGCTCATTTAAGAGACACTAAAGGTGACATTTCCCCCTAAATATGAGACTTGCTTCCCCTTAAGGATGATGCTGAGTAGAGGGACCCAATAATTATTCATGTGGATGATGTTTATCACCTCATATAGATGGTTGATAAGAATTGAATACCAGTGTGTACCCCCTCACCAAAGGTTTCAATATTATATATTTTATATATCTTCAATAATCTTGTTCATATTTCATTATAATGAGTTTAAACCTTATGATGTAGACTACAAGAAAGTAGTATCTTAGAATTGTTGCTATGGATTGGGATTTGAGGTTGAGGAGTCCATTGTTGAATTATGTTCTCTTTTGCATGTAAAACATAATATGAATGTAATTTGGGATCTAAAGGTAATTTAAGGCAAATGGATCTAAATAATTTTAATACATACATAGAAAACTAATAACCATTCTTGCTCAATTTAGATGGGATCTTAAAGGGAACTACTTGACATTTTTTGTATAGTAATGACAAGTTAGAGGCCTGCATCATGTGAATTACTTACTAGACATGAATTGATGGGATTCATGTCAATATTTAAACATTTTTGGCTTATATGTATATACTATATTTATGAATAGGCCTTAATTAGATAGGTTTCATGTGATGGGACCTATCTAGGTATCAAAGATCATGATTTATACTCATGTGAGCTAATAAATGTAGAGAGTGCAGTGTACACATGAATAGATTTGGCCCTCATGGCATTTGAGATGTGTTCATATTTTTCCAAGTGTTTATTATTAGTAATGGGATCATTGAGTACTTTTTATGACTTGAAATAATGGGGCTAGGCCTAACCTATTAGTCTTATCTATTTGAATAGGTAACTTATTGTATAAAAGTAAACATAGCCATCTCTAATTAGATCAAGACTCCTTGGGAGCTAACATCTCTGATCCTTTTAGGATCTAGAACATGTATATCTGACAACTTTAAAACTTATATAGGTATATTAGACCTACATGTGAAAATATTTTATTGGATTGGGCATCTGAAGGCTCTAATTAATATGATGCTTCTAGGACTTGATAGTTAGATCTCTAACACTTATATGTGTGTACAAGATACATGTGGTGACATATAATTAGATTGGGCCTCACAGGGATCTGATAGATCTTTAATGATTCTATAACCTAACACCTATAATAGTGTTGACACTTCCAAATTTATGAGTACACGTGATGATATGTAATTGGATTTGGCCTCTTAGGGCATTGTTAACTCAAAAACCTCTAGGACCTGATGTATCTTTGATAGCTTTAACACTTTTAGGTATACAAGGTACACACATGGCACAACAAGGTTATATTATAGGGTAAATTAGGGTCAAAATAAGCCGTGTATGAAACTATTTTAAATAATATACATAATGTGATTTAGAGTGAAATTAACCCTAAAATGTCATCATGTATATATATATATATATATATATATATATATATAAAATTAACCAAAGAGTTGACTCATTCAATCAAGGAGGCATGGGAGGATAATTTGAACCTATTATTGATGTAAATATAAGGGCATGATATATGATTAGGGATAAAATTAAGTATGATTCTCTCATTATTTTAACCAATTAGTTAATTAGTTCAACTAGGGATGTCATTTGGGAAAAATTGAGCCCCTAAACCAAATTTATGACCCAATAAATTATATAATATATGTAACATGTATGGCTTAACTAACCCTAATTTAATCAAAAATTTAAATATGAACACAAATGTGGCCAATTTGAATGCATTAAACCTATATTGGAGTCTACGATGTGATTAAAAGAGCTAAATTAGCTCATATTTCATGATATGTTGACTGTAAACCCTAATTTTATCACTTGAACATGCACATTTCCCCTTAACCGTAATTTCAAGACATGTACACATATACAAACATGTTACACTAAACCCCTAACCCTAAACCCTAATTTTATAACAAACACAACCCCTAAGGTCTCTGATTTCATCACAAATGCATAAATTCATGAATGTGATTAGTGCCACTTTATGAACCAATTGAACCTAGTTTTATAAGGGTATTTGGGTAAACATTATCTCATTTCATCTTACATATTTATCCTTATTTCATCATATGTTATTCTTATTGCTTCATAGTCTTATCAAGAGTCTTATTGCATCATATTAGAGATTTATGCATCATATTGGGGATTTATGCATCATATTGAGCCTTATTACATCATATTGAGCCTTACTGCATCATATGATGGGATTATTTCATGATATAATATTATTATTGAATAATATTTTGGATTTATTTCATCATATTATAGTCTTATTACATCATATGATAGTCTTATTACATGATATTGAGGCTTATTATATCATATTGAGCCTTATTGCATCATATTATAGCCTTATTACATCTTATGATAGTATTATTGCATCATATTATGGATTTATATATCATATTATAGTTTTATTGAGTTTTATTGCATCATATTAGGGATTTATGCATTGAATATGATAGTGTTATTTCTTATTTCTATAGGATATGCCTATACTTCAAGGAATGCATACGTGTTATAATAACACATACACATTTCTATAATGCATATGTATTCCTTAATGTATAGACAAAACTTACTTTTTAATGTCTATTTTTGTCCCAAATCAAGATTCCTATCCCCACAAACATTCCCTGTGCACACATTGCATATTCTCTACATACATTTTGGAGTAATTTTTGAGACCCCACCTTTGAAAAGCTATCAATTGTCAAAATGGGCTCTGATTTACATTCAAGGAAGAGGAATAAGTTGAATAACAAATCAACATAAAAATTAGAATAATTGAGAGAAAAAATAAGGAATGAATGCAATCATTTCATTCTAGACAAGGTAAAAACACTAACCCTGATGAGCCAAAAGCCTTAGATAGTGAGATAATTGATAATAATGAATTTAATAATGATGAAATTAATAATAATAGATTGAATTGTGTTTAAATTGATAATAATGAAATCAACAATAATGAATTAGATAATGTTGAAAGTTCACATTCAAAGTTTAAAGTTTTTGATTTTGTTGATGATGATCCTATGCATGATACTTTACCCACCAATAATGAAGAAAATTTCATTGAAACAAATAATTATAAAATTAGCAATGAATAAGATTTGATGGAAACATATACTAAAGAAACAAACAATGAATATAATTTCATGAAAACATATAATGATTTTAAAACACCCTCTCAACAGATTCCACTATTAACAACACCTCCAAGAATTGTGCGTATAAAATACAAGCAGAAATTGATGAAAATGTTTTGAAAATAATTCATAAAAAAATGTTTGACTACCATTCAAGAAGACTAGCTTAAGAAATTTGGGATAGTTTCTTTCATAGATTCGATTATGATAGTCAAACATGTCAATTATTTATTTCATTAATGAAATTGGTTAAGATGAGACATGCAATGTACATATTAGGACTAATAAAATCTAACATGGATGTTTAAAATGATGAAATTATTAAAAATATACGTGATGCATATCATACTATAGGCCCGAGATCATGCAATAAAGATTGTAATGTTGCTTGACATATAATGACAATTTGTGCAGTAAGTGATGAAACAAGGAAAAAATGATTGATTTAAAAAACAAGATGAACACTTGATATAAACAAAAAAACATTAATGACAAAAATTGAAAGATGTTAAGGACTTAATGAACCTAATACCAAATAGATCTAGGCATTCCCTGGTATACTTCCATGAAAGGACAAGTATATAGCCAATGCTTTGAAAGACTTGCACAATTTTGGAAAGACAATACCATAATTTTGCCCAATGCAAGAGATGTAGTGAAAAGAAGAGTTGGTTCTCCTAATCATGAATTACATTTAAAACATTTCTTGGATATAACTCAAATGCAATTATAATCTAAGTTTTTGGAAAAAACATCCACAAATTGCTATTAGTCAAAGATTTTTTGAGATGGCTAAACCTTTTTATGTAAAAATAAATCACACATGCACTACTTTTTATTGTAGGTATCATGTTGAATTTTCAATGCACTATGATGTTTTCTCCATATTCATTTTACTTTAAATACTAAAAACATTATTTAGGAGTATGGCATAGAAGTTATGCCAAAATAAGCTAGGGAATTTATTCCAAATATTTTTTGTGAAAGGACAGATGGACAATTCTTTTATAAGAAAACATGTTTGGATGGAAATTGTAGCATTTATAGTGGACTGCCAAAGTTGAAAAATTGTATCCTTAAGGAGTGCATAAGTATAATTGGACAAGAATTAGTTGGTTTGAGAAAATACAAATATGTGACTTATCAACTAAAAGATGACAAAGAATCTAAAAGGTGTGAGCTTTTTTTAAAAGAGAAACCTATTTTAGAATTTATGGTCAAATTCAGGGAGAAAATTCTTTATGGGTATGCAAGGCACACACATTGGGATAGATGGTTAGATGAACATTTAAATCTAATCAAGGAAACATTCTCACTTGATTTTATTATTTCATTAGTTGACCTTACAGAAAACTAAACATTCAAACCACAAATGGAAGTTCAATCATAATATTACAACTCATCACTTATTGCCATATTCATGCATATAAAATTCATGCATGCACATGATAGTATAGAGGAAGATAAAAAAATATTAAGGCAGTACCATTTCTATATCAATGGTGATAGATCACATTGTATAGAGTATGTGAAAGGTTTTTTTGAGAAGTTCTATGGATAGTTGACTCAAAAGAACATTACTTTCAATCAACATTACATTTGACCAGATAATTGCACACCACAATTTAAGAATGCAAAGATGTTTTATTGGTTGAGTAAGTATGATGTATCTTACCACTAGTGTAAAACATATTTGGATTTTCACTAAGGTTGGCCATGGAAAAGGGGAACACGACAGTGTTGGAATATGTGTAAAAAGAGTCATTACAAGGGAAGAGTTAAAATTTAAACATGTTTCTAATTTGATTGATGAAAAAATTGTGGTTGAATGGAGTAATGAGAACATGTGTCACGATGCTAAATAAAATTCTACTATTCATAGATATTTTTGGTTAATGGAAGTAGAATAATTGGCAATGAGGATTATATGACTCTAATGGTTTCAAGTGAGCTCCACTTATTTCGTAACTCAAATGTAGGTTCTTAGAATATTCATACATGACACTTGGCATGTTTTTGTTCTACATGAATGGACTCTATTTGGAATGATTGTGAATCACAAGAGTGGGTGGATGACTAGAGTTCTAAACATTTAATTCTAATCAACACATATCAAGTTCTACTAGCATATGTGGTTGAATGGTGACCAGAGTGCTTAATAAAATTCTACTATTCATAGATATTTTTGGTTAATGGAAGAAGAAGAATTGGAAAACTATGAGGATTATATGAATCTAATAGTTTCAAGTGACCTCTACTCATTTCTTAGCTCAAATGTAGGTTCTTAGACTATTCATACATGACGCTTGACATGCTTTTGTTCTACATGCATGGACTCTATTTGGAATAAGTGTGAATGACAAGAGTGGGTGGATGACTAGAGTTCCAAACCTTTAATTCTAATAAACACATATCAAGGTCCACCAGCATTTTGACTTATATATATGACATCATCACATGACATTGACCATATATCTGATATAGTGCATTCAAGTAGAAGATTAATATTTATGTACTATTTATTGTCAATAGTTATCTTCATACTATCATTAAAATTTATTTTTTGTGTTGTAGGCTATGTTTTTGTAGTTATTACAAACAAATACAATGATTAGGGAACATATTACTACTTATACCAGTGTGTACATGGAAATAAAAAGTTGACTCTCTAGGTCGTAGATGGAGAAAACATTGACTATCCCAATGGGTCTGCAATTTTCACTAGAACTTGGATTTGATGATATCCTATAAAAAAATTCAAATGTATGGTTGTTTAGATACTTTGAAATGCACAAGAAGATACTGCAATATTAAAATTTAGTTCTTACAATGAATATTCAATTGCAAAAATATCATGGGAATTAAAGAAACAAGAATTTATGGAAAGTTCGCGAGTCAAAACATGAAGCTATTCTTGATACTATCAAGATTAGAGCATATCCTAGTGGTTTATTGGATTTAAATGCACATGTATATTGACTTGTAAAATGTAGATGTAATCAATTTTATAAAAAAAAATGATTTTTTAGGTGGTACATGCTTAAATTTCATCTTTAATTACTTTTTAACATTTTTTTGTAGGTTAGTGATGCAAAATAAGCTTCCACCTTCATGTGGTTCATACCATTAGTAAATAATTTCATATTCTTGAAGCTAAGAGAAGTTTGCAAGCTTGGTATTTCCACGCTCCTGAATGATTACTCATGACAAGTCTCTTTCTCCTTTTAGCCTTTTAAACACATAAATTCCCTTATTTAGACTGATTTACATGGCTTATAGCTAAACCAAATGAATTAAAATTACCTCAAATGGCATTAAATACCAATGTTACACACAAAATAAACACACTTTTCATTAATTTGCACATTGGTATGGCATTCTTGAACATTAGTGAAAATGCACTTGAAAGTGGAATTTTATGTCATAATCATTGGATAATGTGTAATTTTACTATATATATGAGATCAAAATGATGGTTTTCACCTACAGGTACTAGAGGCAAAAACACTAGTTGGAGGTCAATAAGTTATCTCTTCACTACCAACAAGTTACATTTTAGGACCTATTACTATAACTTCTACCATGAATTGATCTTATATGTGTTATAGACTAGATATGAGTGAAATTAGAGGGATTTCACATGCATAGGAGGGATATTATGGTTTATCTATATGACTTATAGTTTTGGTTTTATGCATGCCTAAAGTTAGGCTAAAAATCAATATCTTTCTTGTATTGGGAAGGGCATCCTTGAGCCCAGAATAGGTGGTGGGTTTGTTGACTGAGCTAGATGGGAGGCCAAGAACCTGGTCTTAAACATTATCCACCCTTTTGGATGTGTTGGTAGTGTCATTTTTCAACCAACAAGCATTGTAAATGGAGTTTTTAGACTCTAACTTCAACTTTGATAACATTTGTTGTAATTATTTTTGTGCTCCTAAACAGTAGTGAAAATGCATTTGTAGGTGGAATTGGATGTCATGGTCATTGGAGAATGTGTAATTTACCTATATAGATGTGATCAAAGTGATTTATTTTCACCTATGGATCTTGAAGGTAAAAACACTAGTTGGAGGTCAACAAGTTGTCTCTTTACTACCAAAAAGTTACATTTTAGGACCCATTACTACAACTTGTACCACAAATTGCTCTCAAAGGTTTTATAGACTAGATTTAGGGTGAAATTATAGGAATTTCACATGAATATGAATGATATTATGATTCATCCATATGAGTTACATTTTTTGTTTTACACATCCCTGAAGTTAGGCTAAAAAATAACATCTTACATATATTGGGAAGGTCATTCTTGTGCTCGAAATGGGTAGTGGGTTTGTCAGCTGGGATAGAATGGAGGCTAAGAACTTGGTCCTCAACATTATCCACCCCTTTGGACATGTTTATAGTGCCATTTTTCATCCAACAAGCACTAGAAATGGATTTTTTGGACTGTAGCTTCAACTTTAACAACATTAGTTGTCATTGTTTACATGCTCCTAAACAATAGTGAAAATGCACTTGTAGGTGGATTTAGATGTCATGGTCATTAGAGAACATGTAATTTACCTATATATATGTGATCAAAGTGATGTATTTGTACCCATATACCTTAGAAGAAATTTTTTTAGTTAAAGGTCATTAAGAAGCCTAAAAGGCCTAATAGGCCTAATAGTCCAAGTGAACCACATACACGTGGCTAGAAGCTAGTGGCATTAGAATTGAGTTTCAAGAACTTTGAAAGGTTTGTTTAAATCTTTTCAAAGTGTTTCAAGGTTTAAAAAGTCTTCAGGAGGCTACTAATTAGTCAAAGATCCTATTAGGCCTTTTAGGCCTAATTAGGCTAAATTGCATGCCTATAGGTAATGGAAGGATCTTCACACTAATAAGGGAGAATTTTGTGGTTCATGAGAGATGAGAAATTTTGGAGGTTTTGAAAATAGGCCAATAGACCTAGATGGACATTTAGTCTTAATTAGGCCCAAATGGCCACCTAAAGGTGGTCAAAGTGGCTTCAAAGCTTGGCCAAGGGGTATTATGGACCAAATGGAGCCAAGTGTTGAAAACTATAAGGAGCCCTTAAGAGTAATCAAAGACTTCATACTCTCCCAAGATATATTCTCCTACTCTTTGAGTTTCATACATGGAGTTTGGGGATGTTGAAAAAGGGAATGGAGATAAGATAGAGTCTGCCCCATGGCATAAAGAAGTCTTTGGCACTTTCCAAGATAATAACAGGCTTAAAGAGTATATTCAAGAGCTTCTTGATTGTCTTATAGATTATGCTAGCTTTCCTTGATTGATATGAGATTCTTCACTACTATAAAACCCTTCCTATTGGAAGGAAAGAATTCATCACCTATTAAGAGGTCTCCTCTTTGAAACGTATCAACTGTTCATAATCTATTGACTCTCTCACCAAGGATCTTGAACCATCCTACCTAGCTGAATTGATGTAGAGAAATCATAACAACTAAACCCTTTTCAAATTCTTGTACTTGTTTCTCATGGCCTAAAAATGGTCTCCTTGGTTATAAAATGAAAAATATGATTATAATAGCTTATTTGCCCTCTAAGTCCTTCATCAACCTTCAAAACACTTTATGACAATCCTTCTCCTACAACTTAGTCACCCATTTCCTTCTTCCTTAGAAGATCAATCATTCACTTTTTATAGGATCCTATAAGCTACAATGGCCTAATTGGTCTTTTAGGGTATGTAATCCCAGTAGACTACTTCAAACTAATACCAATATCCTCTAGACCTTTCTTCTTATTTCATTTGCATTCTTATATATAAAAAAATTCTTAAGAACAAGAAATGTCAATCTTTCTAACTATAGGTTCTCTCATACCAATATGATTTGCAATATTATCCTAACATGTTATTCTCAATCTCATAACATTTTAAAACCTTAAGAATACTTCAAAACCAATCATTCATAATAATTTGAACACAACTGCAATGTTTAAAACTTCCATGAACTTGTTTCTAGGTTATAATCACTAGTATAGGATTCAATTAATGAGAAGATAGGTTCAACACCCCTTCTTATTTCATTTGCATTGCTATAGAAACAAAGCTTCATAAGAACAAGAAATGTCAATATTTATAATTTTAGGCTTTGTCATACCAATCTAATTTACAACATTATTCTAGCAAGTTATTCTCAATATCATAACATTTATATTCCTTAAGAATACTTCAAAACCAATCATTCATAATACTTTGAACATAAGTGATTCAAACAAGACTTACTTCATTAGTTTTATTTATTCATGTATAAAATAATAATGCCATGTACGAATGCCATATATAGGCATACAATGCCAATAATACATGTATTTCCATATAGGCATACAAAAAATTACATCATATCTAACAACATAGTATCTAATATCAGATGAATACATCATATACGCATGTATAATTTCAAAAATGTGTATATTTCCATATAGGTATATAAAAAATTACATCATATACAACATACTAATCATGAAATAGTCTCTCTCTTTTTGCCTTCCTCAAATAAGACTCTCCCTAAGATGCCCTGCTTGTGGATGGAGATATGTTGAATGCCGTGGATTTCTCCAAGGAT